>CM031672.1:25839600-26008110 GCA_006182925.3 Reinhardtius hippoglossoides
GCACGCGATCAGCAGTTAATAATCTTCTTTTTTCTGCTGGGGACAGAAATGATTGGTCACATTTCTCTGACCCTTCAAACCAAATCAGTGACGACCTGCTGCTCATTAACGAAACACATGTGAGGAATGAAAATACGCACGAGGAGACGTGAACACGAAGAATTACGCAACACACACATTTGCTAATTTTAGAGCCGGGCATGGAAAACACTGTCATCTTAAAACTTCAAGAATGAGGTGATCATGTTACAGCCTCTACCTTTTATTAGATTAAGAGGAGCTGTAGGTAACTGATGTTCTTTTTAATAGTAAAATCTCGAGAGCTTCATTTTGCTGAGTGAAGCTTCAGTTTTCCAGATGTTTTCTGTCTCCGTGTCACTGACAGAAACAACACAAACCCTTAGTCTGCGATGACGCTCGGCAGAGACACAAACTAAGAGTCTGACAACAAATAAAACCTCCGTTCCTCCAGCGGTTTGCAGACACTGTGAGTCAGCGCACAGGGAATGTGAACTATTCTCTGACGCGCTCAGGTTTTTTCACACACGTCAGCCCGAGGGAGAGTTTTACTGTTTGTCCCACTCGCACAGAAAATCTTATCATCAAGAGAAATAAAAGACGAAGCATGAAATCTGTCATTAATAACAAAAATAATAATAACAACAGAGCAGCACACACAGTGAACCATAACTTTGACAAGATACATATATATAAAACATTGAATTCCGTTCCCTCAAGAAAAATCTCTATATTGTAAAAAATTCTGTCTAAACCACAAATATCATGGTGGCATTCATAGACAGAAAATAAAGATGAACGACATGGCAGCTCCCCAAAAGTGAAGCCAAATTATGTGGATTGCCCCCTGGTGGCTGGCGGCAGTATAGGTATTATCTCAAAGATGATTTCTGTAATTTTAGGTTTTTCTCATCACATCGATGTTAGTTTTTTTCCACTAAATTTGGTTTTAATCTGTAATTTGAGATTGTCTTGCAATTGGTTAAGTGCATGTAAAAGCAGGACCTTTTATAATAAATCGGTTTTTCTTCCACATGCTACCACCAGCGTGTGACGGGACACAGACCGGAACTATAATAGGTCAGTCAGGTCCAAAAATGCCAAAGACGCTAATGACATATTAATGGACGCAGTCAGATTGTTCACATTTTGACAAAGGTGAGGGAATGCAGGAATGTTGACCATTCAGCCGAGCGTTAAACACACAGAGGCAGCAGCTTCCAGAACAGAGAGCAGCAGAGAAATCCTGGAATATATCAGTGAATTCAACATGTGATGGCAAAAGTTTAAGTCAGATGACACAGATTTGCTGAGACAGGAAGAAAAGATAATTTAACGCTGATCAGATTTCAGCTTTTGCCAAATGTCACGACTGAGTGACTCCACGTAGAACCAATAAGGCCGGGTCCGAAACTCGCTGCAGTTTAGTTGAAGTAGCAGCACTTTTATTATTACGTTTACTCATTTTGGCCAAAGCTTTGATCCAAAGCAACTGATATAGATCTTTAAACATGTCCACTTTGTATAGAATAGACAACGGGCACCAGCACCCAGATGTGTAAACCAGGGTCAATTTGATGTGCAGTTAAATGCTCGAACTATACATCCTAATTGAGTCTTTTGCTGTGCTTAGGATCAAATGAGCTAAATGCTAATATCAGCTTGCTACCATGCTACATTATTGTTTATATAAATCATTGGCAAGTTTGTGTTCACCATCTTAACATAAGAAGACGCAATGTGAGATGCAGCAACAGGACCAGCATTGACAAATCAGAGGTTTGGCAAGGCCGTGGCTAAGTTTATGCCAATTCATCCAATCGCTACGAAGAAGTTTCCCTACAAACCAAACATTTCAATCTCACAATAGCACGAGAACATAAATCCGGGGAGCACTCGACCAGCTTTAAGGTGGAAGGAGTTTCCTTGCTTCCACCGCTCGGGTTATTTGGCTGAATGTTGGGCCACAGGAAGCAGGAGTTAAAAACAGGAAGTGACAATAATGATGTATTTGTTAGGATATATTATATTCCATTAGGCTAAAGTTTAGATTTTCATTTTGCTGGAATTAATGGGGTTAGGGTTACAATCTATATTTGTCCATTTTGTTCTGTGTCTAGTTTTGTTTTGCCACGTCAGTTTGTCAGGTTGCTTTTGTTTTCATTGCCTGGGTTGAAAACAAATTCTGCGACCTTGTTTATGGGCCCAGAACTTTATTAACCTTTTTGGGGGGGTATGTAAAGCCCACTTTCAATATCTACACACACACACATGCACAGACACACACAACACACAACACACAACACACAACACAACACACAACACACACATTGCATGTGTCGATCTATAAGATAAGAAACTGCATAAAGAACTCAGACAGAGATTCTGTGATGTTGTGACAGACTCACTGAGCAGGAATTAAAGTCACAAAAATATATACATTAGTGTCGTATTTATTAACAGATATTTATTCTGTGTAATGTGAGAAAGTTTCTTCATTAAACCCCAAAAAATCTGTGTGTGTGTGTATCTCTAACCACCAGCTGTGCTCTGCTCATCAACCTGCTAACCAGCTTTCACATGGCTCCTGTTAACACATACACACACACATACACAACACAACACAACACAACACAACACACACACTCACAACTGCACGTGTCGATCTAAAAGATAAGAAACTGCATAAAAAACAGACATTAATCCATATTATATTATTCTGTCGTTACAATATAATTTTCACATGAAACCTTGTGTCTTCAAAATTTGACTTGTTCTGTTAAAAACTTAAAAACTTTATTCCTGCCTCAGAAATGTGTTTGTTGATGGATTCTGCAGAAACAAACCACCGTCCGACAGTGAAGAGGGAAGAGCGAGAGCTTCACCTCCTGCCCGTTTGGTCCCTGATGCGTCCGACTCCGGGCCGACGCTGGTTCCCGTCCATCAGTCCCATGAGCCTCATTAGAGCGGCAGCTGATTAGAGCAGGGCAGCATGTGAGGTGTGTTACCGGTCATGAGACACAACATGGCTGCTTGTTAGACATCTCGGCTCTGATTGGTCGTGACAAAGTTCAGACGGACGAATTTAACCAAACTGATTTTGAAACAATTTCAATTTGCGGGAGGTTTTTACACAAATTAAAGTAAATGTCTACGGCTCGTTTGAATCTCGAGAGTTGGCGACGCGTTCATTCAGGTGGTTGGAATTATAAGTCAATTTTGAACCAATGACGGGCTAATGCTGTTACGAGCTAACGACGAACCTCAGAGTAATAGTAGAGAAGTAATCCAGAGAATAACCCGTGTAAAACAGCCAAGAAAGAAGTTCTTTTATTTACATCACATAAAAACAGAGATAATAAAGTTAATAATGAATTGATGTCTGCAAATGTGGCCTTATCCACCTCCCACACACAAGAACAGCATAGAAATGTATCAACTAATTCTTGGCAAGAAAATAAAAATAAATGTCAAACCTAATTGTCAAGGTGAGAGCAGTCGTAGTGAGGAACCCACATGAAATCATCCTGATCTCCAGCTTCCTTCAGCTTAACAGGGTTTTATAATGAGCTTCAGTTCGTTCTTCAAGCATCTGACTGCAGCTCGACTGTTACGGCTCAGTGTTGTGGTTTCATGGTTGTTCTCAAAGGGTTAATAATGCGCAGATGCAGTGAATTTAGTTGATCAGTCCCATTAAATACACGACCACCGACACAGGACTTACAGTCATTATATAATCATAGTTATGTTCAGTACCTGTGAGCCTATTTTCCTCAGTGAGTAAAAAAGACTGATCTCAGCTCAGCTTTTCAAACCGTGACCTCAAAACATTGAAAAACGTTGTGCGATTGTGTGACTGTCATGTAAAGAACACTGCAGGCTGTGTATGCATGTGGATATGTTTCCTCCTGTACCCTATCTATGTGAAATCTTACTTATCAGGTGTGTGTGTGTGTGTGTGTGTGTGTGTGTGTGTGTGTGTGTGTGTGTGTGTGTGTGTGTGTGTGTGTGTGTGTGTGTGTGTGTGTGTGTGTGTGTGTGTGTGTAACACTGAAGTAAAGTCACGGTACTGTCAGTGGCGGGGGCGTGACACACAGAAGAAATCACGTTTAGAAAGGAATCCAACACACACACACACCACACACACACACCACACAATTTCCACTACACTACGGCTCCATTGGCTGCAGCTGATGAATGGACGAGTTGTTAACCAATCAGCAGCATGTGACCAGTACATATCTGGGCCGATCAGCATCAGCTGTCCGCACTTTGACTTCTCCTCTGTCACACACACACTCACACTCACTCAGTGGCCGAGGCTCGTCACTAAAACACACACACTCATTAGTTCTGCTTTATTTTCTCATCCGCCGCAGCATCATCATCATCATCATCATCATCATCCTCATCATCCTCATCATCATCAGTCGTCTGCCAGTCGTCCATCATGCACAGCAAAGACCAGATCAGGTAAGAAAAATCTGTTTTATAACTAATTCATGTTTTATGGTTGTTGTTACTTAACTTAAATATGTGGTTTGTGACTCTTTAACACATCTGTGAAGGTTTCAGGTAAAATGTTTTCCTATATGAGGCCGCAGAAATTATTCAAGAAACCACAAAGAAAAACGGAACGTTTGAAAAATGATTTAAATAATATATATATATAATATTTATGTCCTGTCACTGGTGCTGCCTGTGACCCTTCAGCTGTGTCTTGTGACCCGGACTCCACCGACCATCTCTGACTCCTTATAAAACAACCTGGAGCATTCAGTGTGATTTAGTTTCATCAACATACAAAAGAGTTTTTATATGAAGGTACAATGATAGAAAATAAGATGAAGGGGAACAATCTAACTGGAAAGAAAAATCTATTTCACTTCTATATCAATATAGAATTTAAGATATAATATGTTGTTATTCAGGTATTTTAACGTTCTCATTTCATAACGTTCTTTTAATGATGTAATCAGTGTCATTACAATCTCAGGAGTCTGTTTTGTAATCTAAGGTGACTAAAGATCTTTCTATCCAATTAAAGCATCTTTACCATCCATGCAAAATAATACGTGGGTGTTGTTTTGTTCGAGATTGATTTAAATCAAATCTTTGGATCGCTCAAGGAGGAAGAGGAGGGTGACATTCATTTTAACTCCACCACATTCTGTAGAAATGTAAACACAGATTTTTCTCGAATAGAACATTGATTTGTTATGTTTTTGTAACTGCCCCAGCAAGACACACATTTTTGTATTTTTCATTTCCCTGTGTTCACTGCAAGTTGTTTTCCAGAAATATAAATATTGTTAAATGATTCCCTCTGTTCCCAAATGGGCTTGTTGTGGATGCTGCATGTATCTTCACTGTACAGGTCTTTGAACTGAATCTGATTATAATCAATCAAATTTCATCTCAAAACACAACGGAGACAGAATCACCGGCAGCGTGATGCTCCATGTGTGACATGCATCCCAATAGATGATTTCTTAAATAATAATAAGTCGTCCTCTCTCATCCTTGTGCGCAGTCATGATGAATACCAGAAGACAGCTACCTGGTTGATGTCTCAGACCAAGCATCGCCCCCAGGTGGCGATTATCTGTGGGTCTGGACTGGGGATGCTCGCTGACACGCTCAAGTGTCAGGACTCCTTCGCTTATTCTGACATACCGGGCTTCCCTCAGAGCACAGGTACCCTGCAAATACACACACTGCCCATACAGTTTCACTTATTAAATATTGTTATTACTAATGATGGGAATGTGGTTTGCTGTAATTCAAAGCAGCGCAGAGATGATTTAAACAGATTCACATTCACTTAAAAAAATTCCTTCCTTAAAGAGCTATTATCAATGGGTTTGTTTTCCAACATCTTTTACTATCAACTGATTATTTCACCCTTTCTGATATTCACTTCATTATTTATCGATTTATTAATGTTTTTTTATTTATTCTCCATATGTTTAGTGACCTGATTTAATTACATTTTCTTGTGCTGAATAGTTTTATCCGGTTTCTCCTAATAACGCTCTCTCTTAACAGTAATTTGTGAATAAGATTATGCCTTTTCTTATGATGTAATTATAAATCTGGGCACACACAGCTCTGCTCATAGGCAGCCCGCCAGAATGCTGAAAATCATCTGAGCGGCCCGATAAATTATGGATTGGAAAAACTTTAAATTAAACAGACGACGATCAACATGGGGTTAAAATCGATCTTAATGTGTACTTGGCTGCTCATCGTTACTGAATCCATGAAAACGATTAAACTGATTAAAGCTTGAATAGAAATTGTTAGGATGTGTTTAGCCTAGCTTAGCACAAAGACAGGGAATGGAGGGAAACTGCTAGCCTAGCTCCAAATTGAAAGAAAAAAAAATCCAGTTTTTAACAACTCTATAACTGTTTGATTTAACTTTTGATTCATGTGTAAACCTCGTGCTTTGATCTCACTTTCATCCTGACTGTTTCCAGTTCAGGGTCACGCAGGTCGACTGGTATTCGGGGAGCTGAAGGGGAAGACGTGTGTTTGCATGCAGGGTCGCTTCCACATGTATGAAGGACACTCACTCTGCAAGGTACACACACACACACACACACACACACACACACACACACACACACACACACACAAATACATCCATGCCACAGGCTCCTTGTGAGAATCGCATTAACCACATAACCACATAACCACATTACTTAACTAAATTTTAATATTAATCTACATGACCTCACAGTTCAGTGTTTCAAAGTTGTAAGATTGTTTTCATCGTGCTTCTTTGTTTGGAAACAAACACTGTGGTTTACTAACTTCTAACGGAGGGGAAATCAGTTTTTACGAACTGTGAAACTGCACCCGAGTGCATCATTTCAAGGTTTTCCCACGTTTAACTATTACGAAACAATGACAGACACAAATAAAAAATACCACAATTGGGGAACACACACACGCACACACGCACACACACACACACACAGTCAGCTGATTAAAGAAGCTCAGTCACGCAGCCTTAGTACAACACACAACTGTAATGAGCAGCATGAGACTGAGATACAATGCTGCTATTGTTTCCTTCTATATAACACACACACACACACACACACACACACACACACACACACACACACACACACACACACACACACACACACACACACACACACACACACACACACACACACACACACACATTTCCACACATTAGGTGACGCTGTACAGATGCTTCCTCACAACAAAACTGCTGAATGGACACAGACATGAATCAGTGCTGCTCATGAACAGGAAACAGATTCTTTGTCAGTTGCTAAAATGACTGAGTAAGAAACGACTGACTGAGATTGTTTTTACATCTTAAAACATGATTCGAACATTATTTTACCAGACACATGAACTCTATGCAGCTGGAGCTCTGAACTGGACGTGCAAAACTTGAAAAACAAAACTTTGAATTTAAAAGTGTCTCATTGATGTGCCTTTAACTTTAAACTTGAAAAATGTCACGTGATGACCAAGGTGATGACGAGACGCCTGTTTGTTCTTCCCCTGTCAGACAACGTTTCCTGTTCGGGTCTTCAAGCTGTTGGGGGTGGAGACTCTGATTGTGACGAACGCAGCCGGCTCATTGGCTGATGGTTTCCATCCTGGTGACATCATGATCATCAGAGACCACATTAACTTCCCAGGATTGGTCGGTCTGAACCCGCTCTGTGGACCCAACGACGACAAGTGAGACACATTTACACTTGGTTTTGTGTTTATTTGTTTTTCATCCTTTGCATATTTTAAATGGATCCTTTCCTGTTGTCTTTATGTTTGAACCTAGTTGCCATGGCAACAACGTATCGTTTACTGCCGTTTTATTGTTGTTGACAGTTTGGTGCCCGTTGCTGATCATGTTTCTGTTGTTTACAGGTTCGGCCCCCGTTTCCCAGCCATGTCAGGTTGCTATGACAAAGACCTGCGTTGCCTAGCGTTGGATATCGCCAAGCAGCAGGGCGTGGCCGGCTTCATGCAGGAGGGCGTGTACGCCATGGTGGGAGGGCCCAACTTTGAAAGCATCGCTGAGGCCAGGCTACTGCATCGGCTGGGGGTGGATGCTGTTGGTACGACACACACACACAGCCTGAGGTCCTGCTAGTGCCCCCTAGAGGATGCAATGTTCATTACAGCCACAATATGAGACTCCTGAACACTTGTCTATTTATCTTTTGGAAAAAGTGGTGGAGATACTAAAGCGCAACAACAGATGCAAAACCAGAAAATAGTTTTTCCAATTTGACACAATACGT
Source organism: Reinhardtius hippoglossoides (assembly GCA_006182925.3). Lineage (NCBI taxonomy): Eukaryota > Metazoa > Chordata > Actinopteri > Pleuronectiformes > Pleuronectidae > Reinhardtius > Reinhardtius hippoglossoides. The sequence goes on from CM031672.1 coordinate 25,847,916, forward strand.
TACTTCACATTTCCCACAGCTGAGCTCATACCTGTTTGGTAACAACAGTATTTAACCAAACTGCCAGATGACTCTTGAGGTCCTGGAGGCCCGGATACCATTTCCTCTGATTAACACTCGTGAGGCAAAGAACAAAGTTTTTTGAGAATCACTCCAACTTAAATCCACACTGCTGACAAAAGCAACACACGAGTGTCTGATGGAGTTGTAGAGTTGCTGATGTCATCACTTTATAATCCAACTGATCATTTTGCAATTGTCTCTAAGTAGAAGCTTCTGATGTGAACTTGTCAAATGTTATTTTTGTCACTTGCAAACTGTAAGTTCATCTCTTTTTAGACAATACATTCATTTTTATGATGACAGTATTAACATTCTCATCAGAGCGGATGTGACCTGAGGTTTTCCATTGTTACAGGTATGAGTACAGCTGCTGAGGTCGTCGTGGCAACTCACTGCGGTCTCAGAGTCTTTGGTCTTTCTCTGATCACCAACAAGGTAAATGCACAGTTAACACGGATCAATGCATTGATCGGTTACATTGGTTCATTGGATTGATGAATTCTGACCAAGCTGCAGGATACAACTGATCAATAGAGCTGATAAACTGAATATGCAGAGGTCGATCAATCCATTGATTTTACTTATTGATTGTTTATTTGGTTTTGACGGGATGGTCAGTCGATTGATTGATTGATTGATTGATTGATTGATTGATTGATTGATTGATTGATTGATCTGTGCCAGGTGGTGAAGAGCTACGACGACTCTGAGAGCGTGAACCATGATGGCGTCCTGGAGGTCGGCCGGCTGCGTTCTCACGCCGTCCAGCAGCTGGTGACTGAACTGATCAGCAGGATCGAGATCAATAACAACAACAACTCCAAAAATGCTGTCTGAAGACACACACACACACACACACACACACACACACACACACACACGCACACACACATTGTGTATATATTTTTTGTATTTACAATATTTTTCAGAGCTTCCTGCTGTTTGTTTTTATCATCCATATTTTTTATCTTTTCTGTTATAAAAAATGTATTTATATTATCACAGTGCCTAATAATGCTTTATCCGAATGTAAGTATTAATTTAAGATATTTTTAACCCAAAGATTAATATAACAATGATCACTGTGTCTGATGGTGCTTGAATTCAAAAATAATATATGAGACAAAGATTTTTTTTGTGTTCTATTGCCTGTTGTTCCTGTTGAATTATGGAACTTTATTTTGTAAAAAAATCACCAATTTATTGATCCATGTTAATCTGATTAAAATATGCTGCCAAACCCTCGGTTTCCTGTTTGTGTAGATCAGCTGAGACCAAACTGCAAAATGATCGGTTCACATGTTCAAGCCAAAGACTATAAATATACCAATTGGCATATTCATGATGTCATTGTGTATTTATATTTGCTTGAGTATTGCACTTCAACTCAACTGATCAGCTAAAGGTCCATTTGAACTTTCTCGTGTCTAACTTCAGCTCTGTTGCTAGGCAACGGCAATAAGGGCGGGACCAGCTGGTAACGCAGATCACAGCAGTCCTCTGTAGATCAGTCAACCAGGCCCACAAAGACCACCTCCTCCAAAGGATGCGGCCCCTGGATTGAGACAGCTTAGGGTTCATATGTAAACGTTGGCACGCCAACCAGCTTACAAACCAAAGTACAAGATCAATTTAGATTTAGTATAAGTGAGCTACAGCAAAGACCATAGGGACCACGTAATCGAATCAATAGTTGCAGAGATATGTCACTCAAATAAATGTAATCCTCTTTTGCATTGTTTAGAAACCCGGATAACTTTTAGTCCAGAGGTCTGAATCTGTGGATTTTCTCAAATAGTTGTTTAAAACAGAAATATCAAAAAAAAAGAAGTATCAAAATACACAAGCTATGCAAACCCCTTGTAATGCACAGATGGTTCACAACATGGTTCAAAAATGACCCGTATTCATTTCCTGTGTTGTTTCATGCATGGCTGGGTGTGTCTTTGCTATATTCTCCTTTGATGAGCATGAGTCTTTTATGTCATCAAAGGAGCCTTCCTCATTCATGGAACAGAGTCTAGGTCTTCAGCATCAGAGGTTTCAGAGTCAGAATCAAGACTAATAATAGAATAATTGCCTCCTCAGTGTACAAAGGTATGCGCAGACTTTTCTGTAGTTGTGCCAGGTCATAGATATATTTGAGTGAGACAATGCGGCAGAATATATGTTCTTGAATGTCATCTGCCATACAATATTGTTCGCAAACGAATTTCGAAGGGTGTACCTGCAACATAATCGCCTTCCGAGATACTCAACTTCTGTTTGACAGAATTGCGGTTAACTTTATGAGCCCTCTTTGCAAGTGACGTCAAAACCGCCAGAGAGTCTTTCTCACATTGCTGTTTTGAGGGACTGCAGATTAACAAATCATCCGCGTACTGAATTACAGTGCTTGGGACATCTAAGTGTTGTAGGTCTTGAGCCAACTCCCTGTTAAATATTGACATTTCTTTCTGAAACGCGTAGTGTTGAAAAGCAGAGAACCGTCGCAGTCCCCTGTTGTTCACGATGACCCAGAAAGTGAGCTTTGACCTGGAAGTTTTCATCGCGTACACAGTCATCATGGTGCTGGTTGTGGTCGCTGTGCTATATCTCTGCTGGATCGTCGGATGCAACAGAAGCAAGTGAGAGCGTGAAACACTGTCATCATAACCTGCATCTACATTTATCCAAAACTGTCTTTATTCACATTTATCATTTGTCAGGGCTCATATTTTAGATCTTGACCTTGTGCATGGTAGGAATAAACAAAACTATTGGCTAACCAGAAAATTACAAACAGATGACGTCTGTCAGCTTCTGCAAACGACTCAAGTGTTTCAAATGTTCAGTCACGGTCTAAAGGAGAGGCAGTAAATAATAAATGCAACAGCTTGTAAAGATCAGATGTTTGCAGTCGACCAGAGGACACAACCTTCTCCTCTTTAGTTTCTTTACTGTTTATGATGCTATTTTGCAGAACTTACAAAATTAATATAAAAGAATTTAAATATTGCAAAAAATGGTACTAATAATAATAATAACATCAAATCTGACTAATATAGATTTACAAAGCACCTTTCAAGGAACCCAAGGCGGCCTTCAGTGTCCAGAGCTGGCACAGTGCAGATCTCTGTGCTCTGAACAATGCATGTTGTGTCTCTCTGGTTTTTTGTTCCTCAGGGATATCACAGAGTTTCAGGTCTCAGCAAAAAATCCTGCTCATGTCCTGACCATCAGAACAAGGACAGACCACTCCAATCAGCTGATGGACCACCTGCTGGACCGAGTCCTCATCCAGATTGATCCAGAATCTGCAGTAGAACCTGCAGTAGAACCTGCAGCAGAACCCGCAGCAGAACCTGCAGCAGAACCTGGAGATGATCCTGAAGATGATCCTAGAGATGATCCTGGAGAGGAACCTGGAGAGGAACCTGGAGAGGAACCTGCAGCAGAACCTGGAGATGATCCTGAAGATGATCCTAGAGATGATCCTGGAGAGGAACCTGGAGAGGAATCTGCAGCAGAACCTGGAGATGATCCTGAAGATGATCCTAGAGATGATCCTGGAGAGGAACCTGCAGCAGAACCTGCAGCAGAACCTGGAGATGATCCTGAAGATGATCGTGGTACGTGTTACTGGACCAGAACTTCTCAGAACCTTTAGCATTTCTGCAGACTTTCAGAAATTTGGTGCACTTAATGTACAATCTGGATTCTTCAATACAACAACTTAGAGCCATGAAATGAATGTATTCAAAGAATTAGTGAATTCATGTCAATAATTTGTATTTATCGATTTACTCTTCTCCAGCGGTTCCTTCTCCTCTTGCCGACCAGGATGACAGTCTGTCCAGCAGCTCGTCCTCTGAGGACGAAGAGCAGTATCATGAGTCAGAAATGTAGAAGAAATATATGAATCACTTCATGTGAGGATAAAAGGCTTTTATTTCAATATAAACAGCATCTAAAATCATACAGACTGACATCTGATCATGTTTGTAAAATACTGCTTTTATTATTATTATATAAAATGGTGTAAATATATATATTATTTATCTAAGGTGGTGTTTAAGATTTTATTATTCTCAGTTGATTTTCATAACCAATCTGTTCATCAATCAATCAATCAAATTTTATTTGTATAGTCCATATTCACAAATCACAATTTGTCTCATAGGGCTTTAACATGGTGTGACATCCTCTGTTCTTAACCCTCAACAAGAGTAAGGAACAACTACTAAAAAACCATTTTAACAGGTAAAGAACGTAGAAACCTCAGAGAGCCACATGTGAGGGATCCCTCTCCCAGGATGGACAGAAGTGCAATAGATGTCAAGTGTAAACATGACCAAGATAAAGGTTTTAGCAGCATTGATAAGGGTAAACAGGTGAATTGGTGGATTAATGTCATTAACGGTCGAGTATCTGAGGAGAAATACTCCTCTATGTATCAGCAGTCCTGCTGCAATCATAGTCTATGGTCAGCAGCCAGTAAGATCATGATACACAGAGATCGGATGCCACTATAGTCCACAGTCATTGTGCACTGCCGCCATTTAGGATCCATCGTCAGCTGCCACCTCGGTCGTGGTCCACCACCATTATCGGATGCCAACACGATAAAGGATCCGCCTTTATTACCACGATCAGCCAGCACGATACAGAATCCGCCATACTGGATCCACCATTACGATCTCTGATACACGATCCACAGAGCCTAATCCATGATGTGGCCACAGCTGCGGCCCCGGATCTGCGGACGATAGGGCAAAGGGACTCCGGGGAAGAAGTCAAGTCAGTAACATGTATTGATGGGATATGAATTACATTGATGTGATAACAGTTTGAGAAGTGGAAGGAGAAGCTGGAAAGAGAAGCTCCGTGTGTCATGTGTCCCCCGACCTTCTAGACCTATAGCAGCATAACTAAGAGCAGGTCCAGGATGAGGTTTTTAGCCTACTCTTAAACGTACAGATGGTGTCTGCCTCCCGATTTGAAAGTGGGAGATGATTCCACAGGAGAGGTGCTTAATAACTGAAGGTTCTGGCTCCTACTCTACTTTTAGAGACTTTCGGGACGACAAGTAATCCTGAGTTCTGGGAGCGCAGTGCTCTAGTGGGGTTATATGGTACTATCAGCTCTTTAAGATATAGTGGTGCCATATTATTAAGGGCCTTGAAGGTGAGGAGAAGAATTTTAAATTCTATTCTAGATTTAACCGGAAGCCAGTGTAGTGAAGCTAATACTGGAGAAATGTGCTCTCTTTTATTGGTTCTTGTCAGGACACGTGCTGCGGCATTTTGGACAAGCTGCAGAGTCTTTAACGATTTACTGCTGGAGCCTGATAGTAAGGAATTACAATAATCCAGTCTGGATGGAACAAAGGCGTGGACTAGTTTTTCTGCATCCTTTTGCGAGAGGACATGTCTGATTTTTGCAATATTACGCAAGTGAAAAAAGGCGGTCCTAGAAATTAGTTTTAGGTGAGAATTAAAGGATAAATCAGGATCGAAGATCACTCCCAAGTTCCTGACTGTTTCATTGGAAGCAAGGGCGATGTCGTCTAGCGCAGCTATATCATTAGATATTGTATCTCTAAGGTGTTTAGGGCCAAGTATTAGAACCTCTGTTTTATCTGAGTTTAATAAGAGAAAATTGCGGGTCATCCAGGTTTTTATGTCCTTGAGACATGCTTGGAGTTTAGTTATTTGATTACTTTGTTCAGGTTTTATTGACAAATATAACTGGTGTCATCCGCATAGCAGTGGAAATTTACCGAGTGTGTCCTGATAATGTTTCCGAGTGGAAGCATATATAATGAGAATAAAATTGGGCCGAGCACAGAGCCCTGTGGAACACCATGGTTAACTTTGGTGCGCACAGATGACTCATCATTAATTTGCACGAATTGGGAGCGATCAGAAAAATAGGACTTAAACCAGTTCAGGGCGGTTCCTTTAATGCTAATTAACTGTTCCAGTCTCTGTAATAAAATGTTATGGTCAATTGTGTTGAATGCTGCACTGAGATCTAACAGAACGAGGACCGACACAAACCCCTGATCTGAAGCTATTAGAAGGTCATTAGTGACTTTAACCAAGGCTGTCTCTGTGCTATGATTAGCTCTAAACCCCGACTGAAAGTCTTCATATATATTATTTTCCTGGAGAAACTCACCCAGCTGATTGGCTACAACTTTTTCTAGTATTTTAGACAGGAAGGGGAGATTAGATATAGGTCTGTAATTTGCTAAAACCTCTGGGTCTAAGGTGGGTTTTTTTAAGAAGGGGTTTGATTACAGCTATTTTAAAAGACTGTGGTACATATCCTGATGATAATGACAGATTGATTGTGTTTAGTAACGAACTATCAATTAGGGGCAGAATTTCTTTAAGTAATTTTGTAGGAATGGGATCTAAGATACAAGTTGTTGGTTCATGAACTCATTCATTCTGAATTGTAATTTAGGTTATATAAATAAATAGAAAACTGAGTCGTATAAATAAGTATCAGAGTTGCGTTTTTAATTAGATAAGTTATTTGAATGAAATAAATATAATTATTATGAGAGAGAGAAAAATCTTGCAATACTTCTTGTCCTTGAGAGTTTCAGAGGGGCTGACATGGGGCAATAAAATAACCTTTATGAAATAAAGTGCAGAGCTCCAGCAGCTCAGTATATAAGTTAGTGAATAAAGCTTCATAAATCATAAAGGAGTGTAATGGATATGTTGCAGCATTAAATATTACATGAGATGTTACATCTTTAAAGAAAATAAATGCGCTGAAGTGTTGCATTTCCTTCAGTGACCAAGTGAGGGCAGCAGGAGTAAATATTTAACATGCTGCTCCTCCTACAAACTGCAACAGCTCTGTACTGTACTTCTACTGTACATCATTTATTTCAACACTTGACCTGTGTTGAAAAGAATAATTTAGAAGAAATGCATGACAAATTTCCATCAACTCTCAGTGGTCTCCTCCTTATTGGTTCATTTTTTTTATTCAAAATAAACTTTTGAACAAACAAAAAAAAGGGGAATAGCTCAGCACAGGTCTATGAATACCAAGCAGTCAAAAGTGTTGTGACAGCGTTAGTTAATACCTGTCAATCAAACTACATATGAGTAATGTTGCTGACCATGTGCGTCCCTTGACCGCCACAGTTTACCATCGAAGAACGGCTTCTTCCAGCTCCATTACAAAAAGCAGACATCGATAAGGTGAGAGTGAATGGTTGTTTGTCTCTATGTCGGCCCTGTGATACCCTGTGGGGACCGGTCCACCACGCCTCTCACCTAATGTCAGCTGGGATGAGCTTCACCCATAGAGGCTTCACCATGACCCATAAGTGGTATAGATGGATGGATGGATGGACGGATGGATGGATGGGTGGATGGATGGATGGATGGGTGGACGGATGACAAGCTGTACATTTGTGGAAACAGCAACAGGAAAGGGAAAGTCAGTTGCTCTGATGCAAAAATCTTGTATTGAGAGAAATTATTTTGAATCAGCTGATTCTCACTGTCGCTCATGAAGCAGCTGATGGGACTGATGACAGTGTCCATCAGTCCCATCTTATGGACACTGTCATAAGTGTCCCACTGTCTGTATGTCAAGTTTCAGAAGGTTTTACTGTAAACTGTGTTTTAGTCTCACTGGGTTGGATTAGGTGATGGTGATCCGGGAAGAAAAGCTCCTCCTCTCACATGTTAAACTTTTAAACTGAGGGGGTGGATGCAATCTAAACATCTGTGCTGAGTTGTGTTTCGGTGAGAGCTCTCACACTGACACAGAGGAAGTGATGTGTGTTTCTCCAGCGTAATCTAATTTTCCATGTCGGCTCATGAGTAAACTATGGAAACTCATTCCTGCGAGAAACATGAAGCGTGAAGAGTTAAGAATGATATGAGAATGTAAACACACACATGGTAAGTCTGACCTTAAAACATGTCATCACAAACTTCTAAATCAGAATTAAGAGAGAGATATTAAGTTATAATTTTCACTCACTACGTCATCATTAGGACACAATGTGCAGATATAATCACGGCACCTATAAGAAACATCCAGATTTCAAATGAAAATTACAACAATTTATATATTTTGTCAATAACGGTACCACAAAAAACAGCAAAAGTAGAAATCTGCCAAATCCGCGCAGCAGAGGTGAAGCTTCATGTTTAACTCTGCGCAGTTTTATTTGGATCACACAATCATATATCATAAATATCAGTCCCTTAAACATTCATGATTCCATTTTTTTCATCAAGATCTATACATTTTTTTATGGAAAATCTAAATGTTGAAAAAAAAAAAAGGGGGGGGGGGGGATATTCCTGGATCCGCCCCCTGATTTGGATCCACATCCAAAGTTCATCCTTGGGTCGAGTTTAGAGTTTTTGCTTAATCCTGTTAACTAACAAACCAACATACACGTAAACACAACCTCCTTGGCGGAGATAATAATCCCCCGACGCCTGTTGTGAAAAACTTGTGCTGACTTTATGTATTTGTTGTGAACTTATTGGTTTTGCTGCTTTTTTCTCTGTTGAAAAAACTCAATATTTGTGGGTTTGTCGCATCATTGTTCTCTGATATTTAGTCAGAGATACCGATCAATATATTTAAATGTTCTATATAATTAAATGGAGAACGTCTCTAATCATTTAGTCAGGACATTAGTGAGTAAACTGAATATTTAAAGCTTTAATCCATTATTCTTTAGTTTAGGGGTTTGTGTTAGTGACTGTAAAGCTAAAAACAAATCATCACCTAATGTTTTATACACGACTAGAAGGTTTCATGAAGCCAAGCTGTGTCTGTAGGGTCGAACAGGAAGTGACCATAATGTTTCCTCAGCCAACTCACCCTGCACACTGATAAAACACCCCCCACTCACACACACACACACACACACACACACACACACACACACACACACAGAGGCTCCCTCCTCAGATATCTGTTTCTCCTCTGCTGTCGCTCTGATACACACACATTCACACAACAGAGGGAGGTAGATAACTCTGTGATTCCACTGCTGAATTTTTAACGCTGTTGTGGAACTTTTTTTTTTTTTTCCAGGCGGGTTACTGTAGCACCAGGGTACTGTTACACCGACACAGACGCAGCGAGAGGCACAAGGCTCAGTTCAATTCTGCTGTTTACTGAGGCTGCACGGACACACGCTGTCCATGGGGTGTACGGTAAATTCATCTGTCTCTCTGTCTGTCTCTAAATGTTATATTCTGCTCAACTTTGTTGTCTTTAAATTAGCATTTGTTTACAAAAAAACATGTGTGAAACTTTTTATTTCACACGTTAAATGTAAAATCTTGTTTGTGAAATGCCCCAAAACAAAATCACATTATTATCAGCACATGTGATTTTCAGACATTTTGCCTGTAAAAAGCTTTAATTTCACACATTTTTATTTCACACTGGATTCAAACAGGCTACAAGTATGTGTTTTTGGATATTTCACTTTAACATATTCACAAAATAGGTAGAAGTGTGGTTTTGATATGAAAGACGTAATTTCGTTATTTCTTTATTTTTAATGGGTTAATGGCACATGTTGTTGTTCACTAAATTCTAAGCTACCAAGCAGTGGTTAACCACATGACATTTGACATGAGGAAACTGTGACCTTTGGCATCTGGTGGTTTGAAGTTCTGCTGTGGGTGATTGAGCAAACATTTAAAATACTATTTATTCCTAAGAGCAGGATTGTACACAACTTTCAAGGTTGAGTTCCTGAAGTTTACTGACTATCGCCAAACTCTGGAGTACAGACCTGCTTTGATTCACCTTCACCATCGCTGATTATCAAACTTAGCAGCTTTAAATACCTGAATTATTTGCTGTAGTAAGTATGTTTGTGTGTTAATGTTCTGTGGAACACTGGAAGTCTTCATAGATCCGTTCAGTTTAACCAGGATCCAACCTGAGCGTTTGCAAATGATCACCTATCCAGTGTCCGTAACAATCAAATCATATGATACTGTTTGACCATGTAGAAGGGACTGACGTATAGATCAACCTGCAGAGAGTTACCACCCAAACCTCAGCTTTACGGAGCCTTACAGTGGCTTTGAGCTCATTGTTTAACTGTCCACCCACAACCGTGCTGTTTGGTTTCACTTGTACTGCTTTCATAGCGTCATGCAGACAGCTGTCAGAGAACCAGCTTTAAAACCCACTGTACTTTCAGTGGATAGAAAGAGACGGCAGGAGAACCCAGTGGAGCATTTAACAGCTAAATAGACAGATATTTATCTAATGAGTTGGTAGAGACCAAAATGGAGATAAAAGAGAGTGACTATGTGACTTTAAATGAATGTTAGAGTCACTAGATCTACAAGTTGTGTAAACAAGTTCACCACATCAACTTAAAAAGTGATGATGTGTCAGTGTACCCAAATAGCCAATCAAACTCTTACTGAAGGATGAAACATTTTAAAGTAGTGGACCAGACTTTGTTCCGACACCTCACTGATCCCGTCTCCTCCCTCAGGTCCGTCCCGTCCTGATGTCTTTACCGTAGCAACATGACCCTCAACTCCCAAAGAGAGAAACAGCCCCTGCGACGGCGAGGCAGCACCCCGATTCCTCCCGGCCATTTCTCCCAGCACCCGTCCTGGACCCGGGAACCCCAGCTACACGGCGGCAACCAGCCCGACCCAGAGCAACCCCATCCCCAGCGCAGCCACCCTCCTCTTGGACAGTCAGCCTCCTATCACCCTGGTGACAAATCCCTCCACTATCGCGCCCACTGGAGTTCAGACTCAGACGACGACTCGCAGAGCGACTCGGACTGTGTTTATAGAGTTGTGTTGCTAGGCGACCACGGTGTCGGAAAGACATACCTGGCAGGAATATTTGCCGGGATCACGGACAAAGACGACCATGCTGGAGGTGGGACTTAATGCTTGGTTGATGATTAGCTTATGGGGGCTAACATTAGCACATAGGTACTGTTCTAACCATAGACACAATATGGACAAAATGACAGCTCCACAAAAGTGAAGCCAAAGTGTCTCATTTGGCCCCTAGTGGCTGGCTGCGATATAGATCATAAACCCTGCCTCCTCAGGTGAAACTTCACGATTGACAGCTGAGACTGACTCGTGATTGGTTGACCATGTGTATTGACAGGACCTCGATAGCGTGGCTCCATAACCCTATCTTTTCTGCTCAGACTCCAAATTTGCAACATGACAGCGTTCCTGGATGTTATGGCTTCATTTCTGGATAGTGGGAGGAAGTGGAGACAATAATAATAATACTACTAGCTACTTCCAGCAGCCTGCTAACCTAGCTTAGCACAAAGCTGGATCCCGATATATGTCAGATTATTTCTAAACAAATAAGATATACACTGATTATTGGGCTTTTAAGGTGCTAATGAGTGTTCTCACATTTAAAGGACAGAGAGAAAGAAAGAAAGAAAGAAAGCCAATAAGAGTGTTTCCAAAATGTTGAACTTTTCAGTTTAAGATTAAATATGAATGAATTAAACGAACACTACAGGGATTTTCCACATTAAGACAATTTTACGTGTTATGATTTGGTCTGCTCCGACTGAGACGTCTGCTGTTTCTCACAAGTTCAACTTACTTGAAATGTCTGACCGAGTTGTCGAGGAAACTCTTCACCACATTTTGTACCATTGTTTGATTATCATAACTTTTACTCTCTGATTCAGTCCCCTGCAGTTCACAGCTCAGCTTCTGTCACTGACTTTGTTTTCACATCCCAACCTTGACTGACCCCGACATAATCGATCAGCTCCCATGTCACGTGTTGATTGGCCCAAAGCCATGATTGACAGCCTGTATTGATCCAGTGATAATAGCCTGACATGGTCGAGAGAGGGCAGAGCCTGTCTGCTCTCTGGTTCACTTCTGTGTGTTTTTATTGTTGTGGATGTTTGCTGAAGTTGTAGTTCACTCTAGGTTATTACATGTGTTGTCATTGTTGTTTGTTTATTCTCCTGGTTAATAATGTTTGTCTGTTTTTGATCACAGACAGACAGAGCGGCTGTGGTTGTTGTTGGTCCTCCGTGTTGCTTGTGGCTTTAAACTTTTTAAGTTGTTGGTTGGTCGGTTGGTTGGTTGGTCAGTTGGTTGTTCTGTTGTTGGGTTGGTCAGTCGGTCGCATAGTTGGTCGCTCGGTCAGTTGGTTGGTCGGTTGGTTAGTCGGTCAGTTGGCTGGTTGGTTGGTCGCTCAGTCGGTCGGTCCAACTACCACTTCAGTACAGACTGAAAAATGGCAACAAGAAAATTACCATGAACATTTTGAATAGTATAAATTTGAAAACCTTCTCTGTGTTTATTGTTTGTGTTTATTGTTTGTGTTTATTGTTTGTGTTTATGTTTGTTACAGAGGAAACACATGAGCGAACACTGACAGTCGATGGAGAGGAAACCACGCTCATTGTCATGGACACCTGGGAGAACGACAAACTGGTACGGTGTGAATACAATACTGTAAATAAACTTTATATTTATACAAGGGCACATTTTCCACAATGCTCTATTTAAAACATGCAGTGATTCTGTTCTAATTGTGTGAAAGTTTTTTCTCAATAAAGAATCAAGGTGTTCTTTAAAAGCTTAAATTTCTTGGATGAGTTTTAAGTTCACTGATAAAAGAGGTTTATTTCCCAGTTCAGTGTGGAAACTGTGGAGTTTCCACTTTAAGATGTTCACTGACATGATGCAGCCACTGTCTGGGATCTGTCAGCTTCACTGACACTAACTGTCCGACCTTCTGGGTTTATTGGACCACGGAGAGATGGAAATTATGAATCACCTTGTTGACTCTCATTATTTTATTTAGTTCAGTTTAATGATTCCTGGGGATCAATTCTTTTTTTTAAGATAACCAGTGGTATGAAGGGTCATTGCACTGTGATGTTACACATTTTTATTCTTGTTTGCGTAAATTCAGCTGTCTTAGTCTGAAGGGACTACATCTCCCAGCATGCCTGGGAGCGTTTGCAAGGTCTTGCAGCATGAAGGATGTTTCCAGATTAAAGTATGTTTAGGCTGCTGAGCCGGCTGCTAATCACCCTGACTCTGACCAGAGCAAGAAACCATAGAAGTGTTAACATCATAGGCTGTAAATACAATCGCATCTCCGCTTCCTCTCACTGTCTAGAAATTAAGTCAATGAATATGATAAGAATAGCTGCTGTCAGTCGGTCTCTTGAACAACATGTGATAAGAACGATACCTAAATGAGGTTTATTCTGACTTTTTCATTTGGTCCATGTCCCATCCACTAACATGAAGGAGGCTGGATTTCTGTTCTATACTGTAGCCAGCCACCAGGGGGCGTTGAGATGCTTTATGCTTCACTCGTGGGGCGCCGTCATGTCATCTGTCTTTATATACATGGTTAGAATCTAGCTGTTAAAAAATCTCTCTCTCTCCTCTCTGTGTCTGTGTCTCTCGACCCGTTAGGAGGGGGAGGGCGGCTCCTCTCAGGACGACTGCCTGAAAGTGGGAAACGCATACGTCATTGTCTACTCCGTCACGGACCGCTCCACCTTCGACTCCGCCGCTGAGCTCCGCATCACGCTGCGACGCGCCCGTCAGGCAGAAAACCTTCCCATCATCCTCGTGGGCAACAAGAGCGACCTGGTACGGTCCAGAGAAGTCGCTATAGAAGGTGGGGGTCAAAGGTCACAGGGGAGACGCACAGTGGCTTCAGAGAGAATTCAGACCCTTCGCCTTTTGCAGGATTCAAAGCTGCAGGTTTTACTTTTGTTAATGAGAGATTTTAGATTATTCAGTACAGTTTAAAATTAAATCCACACAATAAAATGTGCACAAAGTGAAGGGATATTAATATTTTCTGAAGACACTGTACATAAACACAACTCAACAAGAGTGGGAGACTGCTGCCAGTATAATATCTGAAATCTACACGTGTCTTTTTTCCCAGAGGGCCGAGCGTGTGCGGTGGTATTTGACTGTAAGTTCATCGAGACGTCGGCATCTCTGCAGCACAACGTGACCGAGCTGTTTGAGGGCGTGGTCCGACAGATCCGTCTCCGTCAGGACGGCGGGGAGGCCGGTCAGCGGCGCCGCTCCATCTACAAGCGCAAGGAGAGCCTTACCCAGAAGGCCCGGCGATTCCTGGACAGACTGGCGGCCCGCAACAACCAGCGCATGGCGGTCAAAGTGCGGTCCAAGAGCTGCCACGACCTGGCCGTCCTCTGAAGACACGTGTCCACTCGGAGTCTCTTATTTTTTGACTTGTTGACGTTCTCGCCGGCGGTGATATCATGGACGATGGTGATAAAAACAATTAAATTGGACGAATGGAGTCGTTGGATTTTAACATTCTCGCTGTGATCATTACAACCAACTCATGTTCTTGACCTTTGACCTTTTGGTTTAAACATTTCTGTGATTTTCCTTCTAAGTATAAAGATGCTGAAGACGCCAGACAACTGTGTAATCGTGTGTGTGTGTGTCTGTGTGTGTGTTTGTGTGATGTCCTGTAGTGTCCCACTGTTCTGGACGTTTCTACTGTTTTCAGTTCAACACTGTGCAGAATAAATTCGTAACGGTGCAGTCACGACAAAATCATGTTTTTACATTTGTCTAATGACCAACTCTGTGATGTATTTATGGATTTCATTTGTGTTTATTTCAATACTTAACGTTATTACATTTTGTTGGTTTGTTTGTTTTCATCATTTACAACCGACCAATCACGAATCCCCTCCCTTGAACAGCGATTGTCCAATCACAGCCAAGAAACTGTAACTAGGAATGTCACTCTTATTCTCCACATGCTGAATTCGGGGTTCTGCGGGTTGAGGCCTTGCCTTGTTGGGGCAGCAGCTCTTTACGATTTCGTTGGTGACTTTCGATTTCTATGATTTTAGTTCAGTTTGCTTCATTTGATTTGTGTTGTTTTTATCATTAGATTTAATGTTAAACAGCTCATTAAATCTTATCTGTTTTACTTGAGTTGTGATCTCTTGGCAGGAGCCGCAGGGATCAAACCTCCGTGATCCCGTCACATAAACATAAACACTCCCAGTTCATCACGTCAACCCCGGGCCTCCTGGATGTTTGCTGTTGCTACGGTGACCTGTTCACCGTTAGCTACAGTTGAAGAAGAGGCTGTTTAGACAGCGGTCGTCATGGCAGCATGGTGATACCTCTGTGTGGTTGACGAGGACCAGGCTGAGTGTTTGATGGATGGGACAGTGTCTCACAGAGGAACTTTACTGCCCTGAGTTTAGCCTCCAGGCAAACGTGACGAGCTTCGATAATTAGTGTTAACATGCTCGTAGCTGAACAAAAGTATAGAATATCAGTCATGAATTAAAGTAATGGAAAACTGTTGACCTGAGTAATGTTAATGCAGCTAGATGTTTTTATAAATCATCTTGTGATTGTTTATGTCAAATTGTTTTGTTTTTTGTTGTCGAGACCAAGACGGACGACACATGTTCACTTCCTCCTGTTGCACGAAAAAACAAAGTTAAAATATGCCACCATCTGTTTTTTGACGTAATTTAGAGCCGGAGTCTGGGCAGATTTTTCAGTTTGGTCCATGGCCCATCTGCTAACATGGTGAAGGCAGGGGTTTATGACCAACACTGCGGCCAGCCACCAGGGGGCGATCAAGATTAAGATTTTGCTTCACTTTGGGGAAGTTTTCTTGTCATCCGTCTTTGTGTTCAATCTATGGTTGAGACCTGCCCTTCAAAACCACAAGTCTGCTGGTGGCGTCAGAGGGAAAGTCACATGATCATGAAAGTCAGTGACCCAGTCTTTTTTTTTAAAAACAGTATTTTTAGACGTAATGAACAGTAATGAAGCCGAGCTGCTGTGAAGTAACAACAAACTGCTGTAGCTCAGCAGGACTCTGTAGGAAACCCCATCAGGCAGACTGGTTGTCCCAGTTCAAATATCTGTTTATTGATCGGGCGGTTTGGACGACACACTCACACTCGCCGCGGCTGCTCAGGGTCAGTGGATGGAGGAGGAGAGTTGAACATTGATTTGATGAGGGTAATGGAAAGAATGCATGACTGCTCAACCCGGACGACACACACAAACACACACACACACACACACACACACACACACACACACACACACACAACACACACACACACACACACACCACAGAGAGAGATGTGTAAACATCCTCTCAGTGGAGGAGGACCAGAGGCTCAAAACTGTTACTAACAGAAACACTGGTGTTTCCTCTCTGAGGTGTAAAAGTTAGAGAGAAGAGTTGATAAAGGCTGATTTTTGCAATAATCAATGACTTTATTAATTCAGACTTTATTAGAATCTGATCTTTCTTTCTCTTCTGTTGTTTTCCAGCAGTGGACATGAAACTCCAGCAATTGGCTGTTGTAATATGGATTATTGGTTCATGGCTAATATAGGTTGGATATGGGGATGTGCAGCTGATTAAACCTAAAGCTTTTAACCCTAAAAATCTGATTATGCAGCTTGTTAATTAATCGCCACAAATATGTGACACAACAAAATGTATACACTTTATTATGTGTATCAAAATTATGCAAAATATACTGGAAGGATAATAATATTATCAATGATACATTCATGTACAGCACTTTTCAATACAAGTAACAAAGTGCTTTACAACAAACAAGAAATAATGTGAGAAGTGGTATAGGTCAGGTAACTATTAGATTGTGTTGCAGATCCGGACCAGATATCTGGCAGTACAGAGATTATATAATAATAATAATATAATAATAATAATAATAATAATAATAATAATAATAATAATATAATAATAATAATAATAATAATAAATAATAACCACTCTCTCCTCATCAGAAAACATTGCATACTGCTCTGAATGAGTCCGAACTCGCCGGGCGTCAACAGACCTGAAACATTATTCTAAAGCACATTTCAAACACTGCGTTGGATTTCCAGACAAAGAGGAGAGAACACAGAGAATCAAACCCCCACCAATGTTTGTTTAAACTATAAAGTTTCCTCTGTGTCTGTGGTCCAAGTTTCTGATCCCAGAACTGTAACTCTCCCTCTTTATTCACACACACACACACACACACACACTGACACACACTCACACTGACACTGCTACAGGAATGTAAACCGAAGACACTCTGCCAGTGGTGTGTGTGTGTGTGTGTGTGTGTGTGTGTGTGTGTGTGTGTGTGTGTGTGTGTGTGTGTGTGTGTGTGTGTGTGTGTGTGTGTGTGTGTGTGTGTGTATGTGTGTGCGTGTTGTGTGTGTGTGAGACCCTGGCTCCCCCTGCTGGCTGGAGAAGTACAGTACTTTAATCACTTCTGAGTCCACTTTTTCAAACATCATCTAATTGACACAATCACGGTGACATGATGAGTTTGTTTGTATAATTTATAACCTGCATCACAGCAGTACAACAGCAGCAGCTTGAGCAGGACGTCAGAGGAAAAACAGAAAAAGTCTGAAGGAAGATATATAAACTCTAAAATGTCAAAAATCACATAAAATCCTTTTTTTCTCCGACAGTTTCTGTCATTTCAGGAAGTTCGTTACACACGGATGTTTGTGGTCCTGTTTCTGATGAGTCTCGTTTTAGTTAAGGAAGTGATGACTGCGTAATGATATTTTGGCTTCACTTCTGGATGTAAGAGACACGTTGTCCATCTATATTTACAGTGTATGGTCTCAACTGGTTTGTATCAATGTGCACTGGGAGCAAAGTGCACTATACTATGGTAAAGCTGCAGGTGACCTGATAAGAGTGTTAACATGGGTCCTGCTTTATCACCGTATCTGTACCAAAACCTACTTTTGAAAGATTCCATTTTTCAGTTCTGTGCTTAAACAAATGACTAAAAAGCGAATATTGGGTCTGGTATGAAGAACGGGGGGGCTAACAGGTTCCTGCAGCTTCTTCTGCCCTGGGCCTTATTATAGGTTAATCCAGCCCTGTGCATATCCTCTTGGCAGAGATCAGACGCAGACGTTGCTGGGAAATCATCTGAACATGAAAAAGTTTTACCCTGAATTTGACACACGCTCTATTCTGAGGCTTGACTCCCTCTGGCTGACATTTGCTTTCAGGATCCTCAGGGTGGCTGCTTCCTATTGACCTGAGAAATATTTACCTTCAGGGCACGCAAGCTGCCTGAGCCTGTTCGAGGCTGAGAACAGCTCCAGACATGTTTCACTGATGTTCACTGAAGGAACAGTCTGACACACTAGTAAACACTGAGGCACTGCAAACAAGACAATAACACCATGAGGGCAGGGCCACGGAGACCGTGCAGAACTGGTGCAACACAAGTTCATTCATGCACAGAGGAAATAAAAATAAACAAACAGATTAGAGCATGGAAATAAAAGAATGTGAAGTATAAACATCATGGACTGCAGAACGCTGCAGCTTATGGCTCTGGATCAGGAGGAAAGACCTCAACTGGGCCCCAAGTTGTGAGGGACACACACCCAGGTCTGCCTTAGCAGAGGGCGCCCAGGGATAATCTCCATCTTGTCCTATATATTCGAAAATGCATAACAAGAATTAAAACAATATAATACATAAAAGGGCATCGTTGGACATCAAAGTATTCAGCCTGTTTTTTGAAAGTATCCAGATTCAGAGAACATCGGATATTCTCTGGTAGTTTATTCCAGCTTCACACTGTTTCATTTTAATCCTCAAACTCTGAGCAGATTGGTCCAGATGGTTCATAGTGTGGAAGCAAGTCAGAGATTTACTTAGACCCTTAAACCAATTAAGTGATTTGCAGACAAGTAACAGTATTTTGAAGTTAGTTTTTGGAGAAGCTGATATTTAAAACAGAGGTCTGAGTACGGGCGTAATATTAAGCTTTATTGTTTTTTTGTTAGAGCTGTAAAAGCAGCAGGATTCAGAATAATAATAAGTCTTATTTCAAAGAAGCCCTGAGAAAAGACTATTACAGAGATCTAACCTAAGCGAGAACGAGTCTTTCTAGATCTTGAGTCACGTATCCCCCAATTCATGCAACATTTGATCATAACAGGTTGATTTTGTAATAGATTTGAACGTGGGAGTCAGAATCTAAATCTGAGTCAACAATAACTCTTTCTAATTTGGGTTTTTAGGATTCAATAAAAAAGGGGATTTTGGCCACAATGTATCAATGTTGACATTTTAGCTTCTGCATCTGATCAATAAACAACCTGTTTATATTGTATTTGTATATTTCGTGTCCACTTCTTCTCATATTTTCTGCTCGGCTCTATAATCAGCTCCAGATGGGGCGTGGTCGACATTCCTGCAGCTCAGCGACAACAAGATACTGAAAAACGACACGTTCCCACTGACGGTTGTGACGGTGTCCTTCAAAATAAAAGCCTCCTTATCAGTTCAAATATTGATCCATCGACCTATATTTGTAGATGGTTGTCCAGTAGCATAACAATGATGACATTTCTTATGAATGGGACATTTTAAACAAGTATTCTGTTATTCAGAGTACATACAAAGCAATTTGAGAAGAAATGACATTACATTATGCAGGAGAGTGTGGGAAACTCCTTCAGGCATTAGGCGAAAGGTTTCAGGACATGAAAAGTAAATACGCAAAACAATGAAGGTGTCAAACAGCAACAAGCTCAGAGCTACAGCAGGTGCAGCAACTCCCTCGGCTCGGGTTCTAAGAACTACGTCTTTCTGAGGAGACTCGCACTGAAGGGTGTATTTGTTTAGGACGACCTACAGCTGTGAGCAGTTCTTTTCTAAATGGACTCTTGCAAAGACTCTCAGGACTGACTGACCTAAACCTGGAAAACCATCTGTGGGTGGCATCGTCATCGCTACCATCTGACATCAGATGCTTCACCGAAAGAAACAGTTCTAGCCATCACATTATCGAGGTTAGTGTGACGTGTTCAGTCGTTTAGTTTGGTCAACAGAGGAACTTATAAAAACGTAAATAGGAAAAGGGTTTCCCGCCCTGGGTTTACATAAATTTAGAAGCTTCTCTTGGTCATCTGTAAATTTGTCCCTCGTGCTTTGTCAGCGCTACGCAGTCAGTATCAATGTCAATACTTCCACGCCACCATTCGAGAGTCTAATGATTAAGAGCAGCTTGGTCTGGGTAGGTAGGTGGGTGGCTAGGTTGTCAATCACTGTATAATCTGCATATTGATCATCTTGGGCACAAAAATGTTGTGCTGCATAACTGAGCAGGAAAGCTGAAGTTCTTTGTTAGCTGGACTTTTATTTTGAATGTTGGACAGGAAGTGGCGGTCCCCGCTGCTGCAGGTTGGACAGTTGCAGTCACATCCTCGGATAACCTGCAGTGAAGCTAACGGGAAACCTCCTAGACTCATTAACACTGAACCGAGCTGAAGCGAGCCAAGCCGTGTCGGATCCAACAGCAGCAGGATGAACAGCGCAGGTAGGAACCGAACTGAGTGTAACTTTAGTCCGGGTTTAACTCAGACCAAGAGGAAACGTAACCTCACGTTTTAAGCGTTGAATTTGACCAGTGTTGGGTTTCAAATCAGTCCTTGACATTCCAGACAATGAAACGATTAAATCAATCAAGTGTCCTGATTGATGTAATGTAAATGAAAAAGCAGGCAGGTCTTCTGTAGTCAATGCACAACGTCCCCAGCACAGTCCCGAACCCAACAATCATGTTGGGTTCGTGTGTTAAACACTGTTTAAACTGAGCTCAGGTAAAAACTAAAGAGTTTTTTTTTTCATATCTCATACATCCTTAATAAGCAGAGTTTAGAGAAGTAACATCGAATCCAGTTTCAGTTCCAGCTGTGTACTGAGGAAAACTCTTCCTGTCACATAGAATGAAGCTCGTGACTGATCCAACAGCTAATTTCACTTTGATAGTTATTAAACTTTGTCTTTAAAGGTGTTACCAACACCTCTAAAAGCAGCGGAAGTTAGGTCAAAGGCAGGAAACTGCACCTGTGAATACAACGATAAACAAAGATCAGTTAGTAGGTCATCTCGTCAGAGGAAACTGAGCTGGAGGTGGTTTTATTCACATCATCATCAGATCTCGTTGAAGAATGAATCTGTAGACACCAGTCGTTCGGCGTGGACACCTTTCAAACTACAGTCACACACAAACCCTTCAGTTAAAGTGGATCACAATGAATCTAACCTGCAAGTGTGAGAGGGATCCTGTTGAAACTGAGGAAAAATAAATAGACATCCTCGTATCCTCTGCCATCTCCTTCTGTCATTGTTTCCTTCTCTACCTCCTTTCTCCAGCTCTACCTGTATGTCCTTCTCCTCTTCTTCACGTCCTCCTCTGCTCCTTCTATTCGCCCTCCTCCTTACCTTGTATACTTCCTCTTTTCCTTTACTGCCTTCTTGTCTCATCTAATTCTTCCCTGCCTTCTCTTTACCTTTACCTCTGCAGATGCTGAGATACACTGAAGGGATTTTCAGTCTGTAGTGTAGTGTCGACTAAACTGGAGCCCACATTTCCCACAATGCATCTGGGTGTGGTCTGTCATGAGACGCTCCCGTGTCTTTCAGTTTGAAACAGACTTCCTGTTGTAAATTTAAAGGCTTCAGGACAAATCTGAGGTTTAATAATCACGTCTCCATTCGTTCATCAGAAATGTGAGTTGACACAGTTTAGACTTCTCAGATCAGTCTGTTGTGGTAATTGAACATTTCCAACATACAGACTTTCAGGTTAAATCTAATAAAAAATTCAATAAAACATGTTAATGAATAAAAGGTATTTCTAACACAAGATCTTTACAAATGAGTCAAATCATATCTAATGTTAAAAAAAAAGGGGACGACACTACAGTTGTCAAAAAAGTGTAGCGTCTTAGAATCCTTGAATCCACCTTAATCCACTTTAATTGGGGTAAAACATTCAATTTACTGGTAAAATTTGTTCAAATTAATCCTAATCTCCTCTGACGAATGCGTCCGGGGGGGGGGGGGGGGGGGGTCTTTCTTCAGGTGGGACTCCAGCGTGAACCAGGTCGTCTGACTGGTTGATAAACCAGATTACAAACATCTGCTCTGATTTGTGATGAAGTAATCATCCGACACTATGTGGTTTGTTGTGCAACATATTCTACTGGTTTTGTTCTCTTATTGAAGCTTCTGTGTTTTGTCAGCGCGTACAAGACATTCATGTCGCAGCTTGTAATATTTAACTTGTACTATATGTAAAACATTCGAGGCGGTAGATGAAAAAAATCGGTCCTGATAATTGAAATTCTTTGCTTCTTTCTCATCTGTGGGGGCTCTGGTTTCACGTTCACCCTCCAACATTAAAACTTGACTGACTGGAGCAGCTGCAGTGGCTGGGTGGGATGGGAGGGCTGGGAGGGCTGGGAGGGGAGGGCTGGGAGGGCTGGGAGGGTTGGGGGCGGTGTGTGGCACGGCACAACGCTGGGGGATTTCCAGCAGAGGACTGAGACATTAAAATCCTTTCAACGGTTTGTTTTCTCATGAAAAGCTTGGTATTGCTTTCCTTCCGAATTTCACCAATTTGCCAAGATGTTGAAATGGTGTGATGAAATCTTCCTCATGTACACAGAGCTACGAGAGAAGACAGTGAATCAGCAGGTTCTCAAAAATCTATAAACTGTTGCTCGATAACTACAACCATGCTCCAGCCACAAGTGTTTCCACTTATTAGCCTGATTTAACCCCCAGACAGTCTGACTGTAACTCAGTGTTCTCGTAAAGCAGTCGAGCAAACACAACCACATGTCTGATGTCTTTCCACTCTCTTTAGGGTTCTGCACACGAGAGGATGATCTAGATTTGCCTCTTCAGACAGTCGGTGTCGATTATCTGCCCAAATAATTGGACGTTTTAGTGTGAGGTGTTTACAAAATAAACGTAATGCTACTGATTGAGTCAAACATGTTTGATATTTAGGATAATCGTCTTCGACAGTCACCAACCTGATGTTGCGTATACTTGTGCAGCTGCGACTAAAAACAACCATACATTTCCAACTCGGGCTGCAGAACGTATACACCTTCTCAGCCATGACTCCATCCATCGGTTTTTTCGTTTCCATTTAGTTTATCGCTGCAAAACAGAACACACGACATCCTTCCTCCTCCATGTTTGTTTGTCTTCTGAAGTCACGTTCCATCACACCAGCGTTCCACACTCCAGTTCAGAAGGTGGCGGTAATGCACCTGAGAGTTGTGAAAGTAATCCTCTAGTGTGCACCAGGCTTCAGCTGTTCAACGTGTAACTTGATGATCAGGTGTAACAACTGTTTCCGTCTGTTTTGTTTTCAGCTATGTATCCCCCTCTCAACGCACCCCCCGCCAACATGTTCAACAACGTGCCCGGTTATGAGGGCACCATGGCAGGAGGAGGTAAGTGGCGACCGAACCACAGGTTTTCATTCAATATTCATGTGGTTGCTTGTATGTGATATGTTGTTGTTGCTTATGCAGGTGGTTTTCTTCCCCCTCCCATGCCCCTGGAGCCTGTGGCCCCTCCTCAACCCGGCCCTGTACCCGACGACTGGTGGTAAGACCTGATCTGATCCTGATCCTGATGTTGTGAACACGTCTGACCCAGAATTTTCATATGTGAAAATGGCTTCTGTGTGTGTGTGTGTGTGTGCGCACACTGCAGCATCCCGTCTCTGGCTGAGGATGTGGCTCGTGAGGCGTTCAAGAGCTTTGCGTCGTCTCATTGCTGCTACAGTGGATCTCCGGCCACCGATGGAACCATCAGCAGCATGGAGCCGTTCAACACCTACAGGGTGATTTGATGTTCACACGGTTTATGTTGTTGTTGTTTCTGCTCCTGAATGATGCTCCAGGCTGTTTCTGTCAGAATCAGAGGAGTTAATACAGATCGCTGATTAGTTTGGTTCATTTTACAGAAAACTTCTCTTTAACTCAACCTTAAAGCCAGCGGTTTGGTTCCTGACTTGGACGTCATGGTCTCCACCTGTGATCTTTGCGCAGTGTTGATGATTTTAAGCTAAAACCATTCATAAGCTCATTTCTACACATCCATCATGCTTCCATCCAGCGCTTATCCTCTGAGGGTCAGGGGGGGCAGCTCGGGCCAATCCTCGCTGACATTGGGCGACAACATACATATATAACATACAGAGATAAAATATTAAATTAGTCTCTAATTAACCTAACCCAAATAATAATAGTATTAAATTCCATAATGCAAGAAATGCATCTCAAAGTGCTTTACATACAAATATAGATGGAAATAAAAACCAGTTAAAATGTACTAAAAGCAGAGAACAGATTTAAAAATGACATTTAAAAGAAAATTAAATAGAAAAGAAATAGAAATAAAAAAATATATTTTGAAAAATTACGTCTTCTGTTTGAGAAAATGCATTTCAACAACGTAGCTGTCAACAACAATCTGTTCACATTCTGCTGCCTGTGTTCACATGACCTGATCCCGATCCAGATCACATATAACCTGTTCACACCAGGTGGAGAGGGTCTGTAGGTGTCAGCAGTGTTATTTAAATGATCTGTGGTTTTCTGTCACTTCCTCATTGCTCGTAATGTGGAGGACAGCTCGTGTCCCATACGAAGGGGAATTGGTCCGGCTGACTTCAGACACTTTCCCATGAGTTTCTAAACACTAAAATGACTCTCACGTGACATTGAGACGTTCAAGTGACACAAGCATGTCAACAAACCATAATATGTCAAATGTGTAGAACTGTGAAGCATCTTGATGCCTTAATCCAGTTCAATCTGACTGACAGCAGGATTCTATTTTAAACGAATAACAGCTGCCTGACAGCTCATGTTTCACTAGAGCTAAATGTGCAGCTTGAAGCATATGTTTACACTTGAAGTGTATTTTCTTACGTTTTACATAAGTAACGACAGTGATTGTGTTCTGGGCTCTGCCGAATGTTTAGACTTTGAGTTTACACTGTAGATAAACACGCTCAGATTCCTCCAGAGGTTATTCACAGGAATCCAGTTGAACTTCTCTGGTAGCTCACAGCAACACCTCTGCCAACGTCCATCTTACTGATCAGCTACATCATCAAGTCATGTGTATTAATTCATTTATTTTTTTATTTGAATAATGACTTGACTATGATCTGTTCTGTAGTACCGGCTGGAGACATATACTGAGTCCAGGTCAACTGAGTGGGCCGAGAAACCTCACGAAGGTACACACACACAATTTTCAGATATGAAAAGTTTTTAAATTTGGAATTCAAAATTCAAAAGATAGCCTGTGACATTTTCTCTCAGATTGTTTTTGATTGACAGTTGGGTTGAGACATCTGTTTCGTGTGACTGACAGGTGAGCCAGCTGACTTCTACACTCAGACCGCCCCCCAGCCCTGGGAGGTGCCGGCCACGGCCCCTAGCCTCTTCACTGATCACAAGCAGGAGATTCGGGTGCCCTTCACCTCTTCCATCAAGGTGATTGGTTAACGACAGGCTTGCTGTTGTGGTAACCTGCAGTTTAATTTACATTGATTCATGATATAGAAAATAACTTTAACTGTTGACCTGAAAGCCAATCAGAGAGCAGGATGTTGTGGTTAGAAAAGTCCTTGGTCTGTGAGGAAGTTCTAATGATCATTGAGGATATTCAGTTGGTACAGGGGACAATTTCAAATGCCCCTTGAGGATTATTGATATTTTTGTTTATAAATGTGACATGTTCAGGTGTCCTGTGCTTCTGTCCCACAAGCAGAAAAGGCCTTTGAACAAATTCCACAAGTATTCAAAGCTGTTATAACAGCCACCTCAATGAGGCTCCAGAGATTCTTTAAAAGGGTCCAGAAGTCCCTGAACATGTGCAAGAGGCTCCTGACGTCATGTGGAGGGTTGAGAGTTCTTGAAGAGGTTTGGATTGTGCTTGGGGAGGTTCTGTAGGGCATCAAAAGACTCCCTTGGGGTCCTTGAGGAAGTTCCAGAAGTCCTCCAGGTGGTTTCAGAGACTGTGGAGGAGTGAATGCACTGTGGAAAGGTTCCAGGATCCTTTGAGATGTTCTAGGGCTCCTTTAAGAGCTTCCATGCAGCACCTGAGGAGGTTCCCTGGGTCTTTTGAGGAGGTTCTAATGGTTTAATGAGTTTGATTCTACAGGTCTAATTTAGAAGAGAAGTTCAACTGTTGACAGGAACTTGTAGTGTTATTGTTAATGTGTGCGTGTGTGTGTGTGTGTGTGTGTGTGTGGTGTGTGCGTGTGTGTGTGTTTGTATCTTTAGGACTGCAACACCTGCCACAGCTCGGGGACCATGCCGTGTGAGGAGTGCCATGGAAAAGGACATGTATGTAGACTGTCAATCAGTCAACTAATCAATCAGTGTTAATAGACTTAACAATAATTGTAGTTCACTTATCAACTACATAGTAATATCAAAGACAGGATGTAGAATTAGAAGCCAAGGTTGTATAAGATATAAAACAAATAGTTTTTGTATTCTGTATTGTATAAATTGTATCAGTTAACATGTGTTATTTGTGTGTCTCTGCAGAAAGAGTGCTGGGTGTGTCATGGCAATGGTGAGACGTGCTCTACCTGTGACAGTACTGGCCAAGAGAAGTACGTCAGGGGGGTCGGGGCGTGGGGGGGATTTTGGCTGATGAACCTTAAATCAAAGTCTACTCACACCCTTGAGGGAAGGTCCCTTCTTATACCAGAAAAGAAATTTAAAAAACCCACATCAGGCGCAGCTTCATGTTACCTCACATTTTTGTATAATCTAAGACGTGTCTCAACATCCCTGACTTTGGAATTTAAAGATAACATAAGGACAAGATTTCATAATGGTAGTAAAAACACTTTGATGATCAAGATGCCCCAAACCTTGTGCTACTAAACTGACATTCTAGTTAATAATAAAGACGTGACCGGGACCTGATTTTGTTGTTTTATTGTTTAGTGTTGGTTGACTCAGTTAACTTGTGGTTACTCGTCATAATTCTTGTCCAGTGATCCCCTGAAATCAACTTAAAGAAGTGATGTGCCTAAATGCCATGAATGACTGTTGTCTCTTTTGTGTTTTTAATGAACAATTGCATCAGTATTAATCGTTATTATGTGTTTGTGTGTGTGTGTGTAGTTGTAAAGATTGTAATGGGCGTGGAACACAGGAATGCAAAACCTGTAATGGAAAACGACAACTACTGACTTTCATCCAGCTCAAGGTGGAGTGGTGAGTACTGATACTACAACTGCGAGTCCTTAAACCAGTTCAAATGGTACTTGAACAGGTTCTTTAGGGTCTGGTAAAGCTTCCAGTGTCCTTAAAGAGGTTTCAAGGATCAATGAATAGGTGCCTGGGTTGTTTAAAGATATTTTAGTCCTAGAAGAGGTCCTGTGATGGCTTTAAGGGGTTGCTTTGGGTTTTGATGATAGTGACCCATGAGAAGGTTCAAATGGTAATTGAGAAGTTTCTGTGGTCCTGGAAGATGTTCCAGATGTCATTGGGGAGGTTCTACAGGATTATGGAAGGGGTTCCTTAAGGAGTTGCTTAAGGCATCTCAAAGGTACTTGAAGATGTTACAGTTGTCTTCAATGATATTCCATTTGGTGATTTAAGGGCTTTCTTAAGTAGCTCCGATGGAAGTTGTCTCAGTAGTCCCGGTAGGTGTTCCAGTTGTGAAGGACAGCTGGTCTTTCTTTTACTCGCTGGTTGTATCACTTCTCTTATGAAGTCTAATATTAATGCGGATCTGTGCAGCTCTTTGTGATACAGAAACAGGGAACAGCAACATGGGGAACTAAAAGACAATGAGGATAAAACAGCGTGATGTGGATTTAAAATTGATACAAATCTGTACTGTACACTGTTTATGAAAAAAGGGATGGAATTATATATATATGTGTGTGTGTGTGTGTGTGTGTGTGTGTGTGTGTGTGTGTGTGTGTGTGTGTGTGTGTGTGTGTGTGTGTGTGTGTGTGTGTGTGTGTGTGTGTGTTTATCTGTTGCATTATTTAAAGTGACATTGAAAATCAAAAGCAACACGTCTATTCTATCATACATGTGTTAATATGTGAAAGTATTTGTTTATCTGTGTTTAGGACTAATCATGTAGAGGACCATTTGGTGGAGCAGAACATTGGTCTGAAGGTCGATGATCTGAGCTCCGTTAGCGGGAAGGAGCTGTTCAAGAACAACCAGTACCTGGTACGCACACACACACACACACACACACACGCACACGCACACGCACACGCACACGCACACGCACATGCACACTCACTCACGCACACATTCTTTCCTCTAAACCTAATTCTGATCCCAAAGCCAAGTCTTAACCCTCAACATACACACACATTAGTGTTTCTATAGTTGTGAGGACTTTTCTTATCATATTAGATTCCCTCGCCCCTTACACATTCTTAAGCGTCACAACTAAGTACCTTAACTTTACTCTTACCCTAAGAGTACCCTATCCTCGTCCTGAACCTTATTCTACCCTTAACCCTTAAAACACTGTTAAATACAGCAGGATATACAGACCTGTGTCCCTTTATTATGTTTCTTCAATAAATGCAAAGAAATCTAGTAAATTTTGTGAAATGTTTTTTAGGTGTGAACCTCAGACACCTCACACTGTAATTTAAGGTTTGTCCTGCAGGTGGCGCTTGAGTAACGTTAATGGGGTAATTAAAGGACATTGCAAAGGGTAAATACTAACTGTGTTAATGTCAGTATCATGTGTTTGTCCTCTCTGTCTCCCCTCAGCTCTACCCACTGCTCGGGTTCCCAAACCCGGCCATCTCCGAGGCCTCCGATCGCCTGCTCAAAGATCACCAGGGCAAGTACGCCCAGACCTCCAGGATCCTGCAGCAGGTAGCCCAGCAAATCACACAGGAGAAACCCCGAGCTGAAAAGGATATCTGTGTTGTCACCATTAGAATATTTAGGAGGACGCAATGCACAGTAAAAGTATTAATGAATTGTAGTTTAGTAAATATAAGTTAAAAAATTTAAGTGTGAACAGTCAGGCTCGCAGTTTCCCTTTGCTTCCAGTGTTTAAGCTAAGCTAGGCTATCCACATCCTAACTCTTAAGATTAAGATTGAAATTCATCTGAGGATGAAAGAGAATAAATGTTGGAACTATTCCTTTAACATGACTCTCTCGCTCTCTTTCAGAGGCAGACGGTCGAGCTGATCCCCATCACCAAGGTGAACTATAAGTGGAAGGGCGACTCTCACGTCTACTTCGTCTACGGCAACGAGCACCAAGTCAGCGCCGACAACTACCCAGCGACCTGCTGCTGTGTCATCATGTAGACACACATATGCTCACACACACACACACATACATATAGAGCTGAACTTAGCTGTTTATTCTCCATATTGTTTCTTTATTTCATATCAGCCTCTCCCTCCACGACACAACACAACATGATGTTTCCAGATCATCAGAGTCGCTGTCGGAGCTCAGGTCAAACATGTTAATCCTGGTTTCACACAGTACACACACACACACACACACACACACACACACACACACACACACACACACACACACACACACACACACACACACACACACACTGTTTACTGTGACGTCCTGTCAAGATGAATCTGCTAAAATCAGTCCTCACTTACATAAGTATCCCGGAGGGGCTGGATTTCTCTGTATGTTTTTGTTTCCTGAACTTTCTGCTCAGCTCTGACACTCCGCCTCTTACTCCTGTTTTGACATGAGTACATTTATTATTCTTTTGCATCAAGGTCTGAACTTCTGGTATCCAAAATCAAGATTTTGAAAACACAGGTTTACAGTTTACTTCAAACAGGTGCCATTTAATGTCCTCGGTATTTAACGGAAACAAAAAATGAATGTGAGGTGAAGCAGCAAAGAAAAAAGATATATATTTAGTTTGAATCTGACAGAGGTGAATATATTATGTGGTATTTTATTTGGGGGAGGTGAATTGAATTAGACAGACTGACGTTCGTATTTTCCTTCTGTGCGTTAATGTTTCATGAATGAAGAAACAACTTTAATGTTTAAACTGTGGAGGATTCATCGCCAACAAATCAGACATTTCTGACTCCAGAAATAAAGTTTCAGTTTTTCTAGAGGACTGGTCATTCCAGAAAGTGTCCGAGGTAAAAATTGAATTCCTCGAATTTGTCTGCGTGAATATTTGATACCTGTTGGTGACCCACCATAGGTTGGAGCTAACTGCTAACTAGCCGGTTCACAAATGTCATCATTAGATTCTCTGAGATATAAACCAGCGATAATCAGAAAACCAAGAATGAGGTTGCTATTGGTTGACATCAAAATCGGGTGTGTCAGAGTTTACCAAAGTTTTCCTCTGGACAGACTAATGACATTATTACCACTTTATCCTTTACTTCTAGAATATAAATATATCTCTATATATATATCTAATTCTGTCTTGTGTTCATCGTATTCAGTTGCGTATTGATGACAAACAAATCACCAAAGTGTTGAAACTGTATTGAAGAATTTTTTTTTTTTAATCACAGCATCAATGTGTATACAGTAACCCTCCATTTTAAACTTTAGTTATTGCAAAAGCTCCATCAATGCCCTCTGTTTGCTTTTCTCTCACTTTACCTCTCAGCCAAGCAGTTGGCAGTCAGGGCAAAAGGAAGGAAGGAAGCAAGGAAGAGAAGAAGGAAGGAGGAATAATGGCCGGTGTGGTCTAGAGAGCGATAGTGAATGAATCAGACTGTAGAGCAGTTTAAAGGGGGTTTCAATGCTTTTCTCAAATTTTGGAGTTGCTTCTAAATCTAGAATGTAAAGTCGGTTAATGAATTCAAAACCACTGAATTCCATTTGGAGCCTGAAACACAACCCGAGTTCAGGCCGTTGTACTCAACATCTGCATGTCAGAGGTCTAGAAGCAAGTGGACAAAACTGAACCGCAGCTAATCGAAACCACTACAACCGCAACGCAGCATAAAACCAGAGCAATGTCTGGAACCAATGTTGAATATTTGCGCTTCTGTTGGTTTGTCCTTTTAGCAAGGGAAGAAACATCGGAAGTTGTTTCTTCTGTCAGAACTAAGGTTTTGATACCAATTACACCATGATTTTATAATGATGTTTTGAATTTGAAGCAACAACGTGAGTTTTTCCCTTCTTCACATTTTATTTAGGAATTGAGTTGAGTCATCAGCAAAGCAGAGAATCCAATAATCCTATCCAATAATTGAGTGACGGGAACAGAGGAGGCTTCTTTCTACTCTTTACAACCACGGCTCATTGGTTTATTGTAAACGAAATGGACAGGCACATGTCCACAACCTCCCCGTCTCCATGGCAACTGGTGCGAATAATTCAGGCGTTTGCTGGAAAATGGATTAATGGAGGAGTAACTTGTGTCATGGTTGTATCCAACTTCGGCTCTACAGCTGCTCAGTTTGTCTCCATCTGACTTTTAGGTGATAACAGTTCACGTCAGGCTACCTGTCCTTTGAAACTGCTCTCCTGCAGTACAACAGAACCCCTGTAGAGGGCACTCTTTGCCTGAATCAGGTGTAAACAGACTCTTCTGCCCCTTCTGGCGGCCATCTGTACAACCGGGTTATCTGTGACAAACGATCAATTGGTATTATGCTCAGGTGTTGTGTCTTTTTTTTTTATCTCAATGTAACACACGTTATCAGTCGACTCTTTAATGTTGTAGCTTTCGTAAAACAATATAAACATAATGTTAACGCGACTTTGGCTTTTATCATCTCTAACTGCAATCTACATGCCTTAACTCAGTACTGTTACTAACAAGCCTCTCTACTTCTACCTCTATACTGTCATGTTATTACTGTAGTAGATCATCAATTGTACGCTACTCTAGAAAATAAACTGTTGAGCTTCACCTGCTTCTGTCACATCTGTTTACCACGTCCATCGTATGGAGCTTTAGACCATAGAGCTTCAGACCATAGAGCTTCAGACCATAGAGCTTCAGACCATAGAGCTTTAGACCATAGAGCTTCAGACCATAGAGCTTCAGACCATAGAAACAAATTAATGTTAATTATACTACTTCACTGTCTTTTACATGTATCAACTTTGAGGATGTTGAATTTTCCTGTGGGACCTGCAGGTTTAGGCTTCAGTCTAAAACACTTCAGTTGTAAATATTATAATTTTGCTGGTATTTCCAAATTGAATTGAGAATCCATTACATTTTCAGCTTGATAAAATTAATTAAATCTTCCAACGGTAGTTGGTGTTAGAGTTTGAATCCCAGCTGAATAAAGATGAGTCTCATGAGACTGTGTCTGAAAGGTTAGTCAACTCAAAACGGACGGGAAAAACAAACAGGAAGTTCTAATGGACGTGTAAAAATACCTCTAAATTGCAGTTTAAAGCTGCAGTAATCAATAATTAAACCGGCATAACTGTTTTCTTGGCCCTGTGGGCGCACAGGAAACAAGATGTGATCACAGCAACGATATCGTCACTTTGAACCAATGACTGTAGATAAAACCTCTTGTATGTAGAGGCCAGGGTTTATGTCCTATACTCGAACCAACCACCAGGGGGGGGGGGGGCGTTTGAGAAGTTTTGGCTTCACTTTTCTGGAGCTGTCAGGTGTTGGCTTCATCTTTATATACTGTTAATCGCTGTTTGCCGACACATGTTAGCTACACAGCTAATTCATACGCTCACATAGCGTCAGCTGTTGTGTCCGCAGCTTGTTTCGATGTCTAACAAAAACTAAACCTAAATAAATAAGGAATTCAAAATATGAAAACCACGAACCACAGAAATTAAAACCATGATGGATGATGTGATGAGTGCTGTAATTTATTACGCCGTGCTAATGAATCTCGGGTGTTGACGTCAATAAATCACCTTTTATCGGTCCGTTTTGTGGGTTTGGTGATTATGTGCAAACCCGTAGAGACATTCCAAAGAAGTTTGGTGTCACACGCACACAGACACACACACACACACACACACACACACACACACACACACACACACACACACACACACACATTCACACCCCAGTAAAGGCAACGCGCCCAAAAAGACACACGTTCCCATGATAAGAAACCCCACCACCTCCACTCGCCAGCACCGACCCCCTCCTCCGGTGCTCCCCGGGTCCTCCCCCTCTCGGGCGGGGCCTCGCTGCTCTGCATCACGGTGTCTGTGCTCCGAGGCTCCACACAAAGACGACAAGAAGAAGAAGAAGAAGAAGAGGAGAAGAAGAAGAGAAGAGGAAGAGGAAGAAGAAGCATCCGGTCGCTGAGGCGCTTTCATGTGAGTCTGTTTGCTCTGCGGAGCTTTGTTGGGATTTACCACCGGATATTTACCGTGAGTGTGTGTGTGTGTCTGTGTTAATACAGCCCAGTGTGTGTCTGTGTGTGTGTTTGGGGCAAGTTGAGCAAGAAACTTCGGAGACTTTCATCAAACTTCGTGCAGTTTTCCGCTATTTTTTTTTATTTTTTTTTACCGCTGCTTGTTTTCGCTCTTGTTTGTTTGTTTGTTTGTTTGTTTGTTTGTTTGTTGTTATTTTGTGTGTAACTGATAAAAAGTGTGAGACGATAAGAAGGAGACACGGACAAGAGGAGGAGGAGGAGGAGGAAGAGGAGGGTGGGATCTTTATCGTGGTTGAGGGGCTTCGGACTTTATGCCTGTGATCGTCCTGACGCTGGGCGATAACACGATATCGGTAAATTATCGCAATGTGTGTATCGATTTATGACTTTGTCGTCGGACACAGTGAGGACGTCTAACACAACTTCCATGTGCCTGGGATTTGTGACGTTATTGTTGTGTTGTGAGGGTTTAAAAACCACAACTGTCACTCAGGAGCCCAAAAATCAGTTGGTAAAGTTAAAATAGAGATGTTGTGACATTTATCGCAATAACTGTCGATATCTCGATAGACATTTTTTTTTGCCATATCGTCAAAAAAAATAGAAAGACTATCGCATGTTTGTTTTTTTCTTGTAAATATCTACCACAGCTTCTGTTTGTTTTTTTTTCTTTACCAGAAATGCATAAATCAGCAAAATCAAATAGCACCCTGACATCTGTAAAGCATAATTAAAAATTATTCTAACTGATCGACTATCAAAATAGTTGCCGTCACTATGATCTTGGATATTTACAATATTCAAATCCTGTATGTAAAACTCGGTTTGTCTGTATTGGACTACACCGCAGGGTCATCATGATTCCAACTGGTATCGCTGTCAGTTGATTATATTCCTAGAACATTTCAACAGCCGCTCTCTGGACCGCAGCTTCTCTGTTTGGATCCACTCGTAGCTGACTTCAGTGTAATGTATAGTTTATCTAGTTCTCTTTTATGAAGAACCACACGTGTGTGACTGTTTGTTATTTTTAAACCCCTGTAATGCATGGCAGCTATAGTAGGCTGTAGTTATCTTCCTGCGGGGCCTCTTTCATTATAACGTTTCCTGTTATAACTTAGTCGGTTGCACCCAGCTGCTCTGAGCGGTTGTTTCCTATGAGCTGCCGTATGCACCACGGCCCATTTGAACCTTCGTGATGTTGTCTAGTATTTCCAAAGTGTGTCAGAGATGCTCTGTGCGAACTGTCGGAAATCGTGGAACTGTAATGTTCTTTGCTGTAGTGTTTAATTTGCTCACATTTGATTCATAACCTCCGCCCCTTTTTTACACCGAAATTCCCGCGTTTTATGCGAATTGATGTCGGTCGTGGTAGATTTCTCATAATGCACTTTGTGACCCCCCTCAACACAGAGCACATTATGTCTTACACACAATTCACATGCACCACACAGGAGACGCAGATAAGTAACACCGATGTATCACACAGGAAGTGAGCCAAACATAACAGTGACACAACAAATGGAGCCAACATGTCTGGTGGAAGACGCCCACCAGAGAACTGAAACTTATGACACATAAATGTTGGTCTCACATTCTACATTTTCGGGAAGCACACTTTGTATGACATTCGTATATATATATATATATATTCTGTCTTCATCCCCTACATGGGCTGCGTCTGTCTATGCTTCACATTGATGGGTTTGTAGGCGTGCGTATGTCTGACATCGATGTGTTGTCAGTTCAGCTTTTGTATTCGCCAACTTTTTGAACTGAGTGGATTAAAAAAGTATATTTGTTTTGAATTTAGAAAGTAAATGAACAGATATATTTAGTTGCCGCTGCAATATCATCATCATGGTGTTAATGTCGGCATCACTAACACCAGGAGCAGAACTTCAATTAATCAACCAAACTTTCACGCCTGTTATTTCGGTTCAGACAAAAAAGTGTGAAGGCCCAGAGAAAAAAAAAAGTAGGCGTGAAATCCACCTTACGTGTTCCCCATAAATATTTCTTGCAATTTTCTTTAAATAACATGAACTTGTTCTCTTGTGGCAGCACAGGAAACAGGGCAGCTGTACGTAATATTTGCTGTATTTCTATCGTTCTTAATATTTCCTATAATGTTAGTTGGTCTGTTGGTCTGATTCTTCTGTAATAGTTGAATCGTGTTTGTGGAACATGGGAAACAGTCGACCCTTCACGTACTTCTGTGTATTATTGTCTCCTAAGTGCATTTCCAAATATATTATTTCAGTGTTGCATAGAACCATTTATAGGACTTTAATATTTCTACAGTGCGTTTGTTTGTTTAGATGTGACAGTGTTCTGTCGTATTATTATCTCTCATATGTTTATACTCTAAGTAAGAGAGCTTACTTCAAGATAACAGTATAAACATATGATGATTCATACTTTTCTGACTACTCGTTTATATATCAACACAGATTCGTGGTCTAGTTTGACTTGATTCTACTCTACTGTATCATAACACTCCTGTAATAGTTGGTTTACTCCCTTTTTTCCTGTAGTTGGCTATTCATGGTGTTCTTCCAATTCTTAGGAACACATATTAATTTCTTTTGTATTTGATGCTGTTTTATAAACCTTTTATTTATATGATACTCCCATAGAGGGATCTTTTTGTGGAAACCTTTTGGAATAGAGACTCTTTTGTGTCTGTAATATTCTGGTGTGGGTGTTTGTACCCGTCCCGATGGGCTGTGAGTGGGTCTGCGTGTTTACGATATGTAGGCTGGTAGAACTGAACTAGAATACACATACACATAATTATAGCCAGAGACAGATTGTGAGTCAAACGTCCTCTGTATTTGGACAGATGTAATTATAGAGGCCTGATTCTAAATCTGAACTACAGAACCAGATTGTTACAGACCCGACTGAGTGTCTGTCTCAGGGGCAGTTTTATTTCTACAGCCCAGAATGACAGATTTCTCAGAGGTCTTCAAGATATGTCCAGCATATGACAGCTTTTATCTTTTTCGAGCCTGAATGAAATCGTCCTCACAAAAAGGGACAAAAGGGAGAAATATCAAACGGAGCTGGCAGAGGAGGGATCAGGCTTCTGGAACAGACGAGCAGGAAACAAGAGACATCTTTACAGAACAGACTGTCACAGGTCTCATATTGTATGAAGAGAACAAATATACTGAGAAGAGAAACTATTACTGAACCCTCTGGAAAGGCCTGGTTGTCGTCTTTGATTGGTCAAAAAACACGATCTGATCATTAAAAACATAAAAACCTTAGTATGTTGCGTCTGTATTCAACTCATCCAATATTGAGCAATCTTTATCAGCCAGTAAATTGATCAGTCTGGTCAAAGTACAAATTAAACTTCACGGTGCTGGTGTGAAGAGCAAATACACCCCTGGGTTTAATAACTAGTCCAAAATCCATTGGTATCAATAACCTCAAACATGATGTTCAACGTTCAGGATGGATTTTGGACCGTTTCCTCTGACAGTCCTGCCTCAGCTCAGCCATATATCTGTCATTCACAGTAGTGGTTCTGAAAGTCAGTAGACACTGAGGCCTGCAAGATTTAAAAATAAAAACGTCTCATCATCGTTCTGGTTTTCTGTGTCCTCACATCAAGTGGTTATGAAAGACCAGCAACGGCATCAGTTGCATCAGAGCAGTTTGCAAAACCACAGGAAACGATGCAACACGTTTTTCTTTTATGCAAACTAGATTAATGCTTCAGCCGCCTCGAGGGATAACGAGGGCGACGAGTCTCTGGTGCATTTTATTTAGTGGCTCAGAGGCTGAATAGCGTGGGAACCCCTGTGTTAAGGTGTGGCCCCTGACTGGGTCGGTCTGGCGTCTGGTTTCTGGGTTGGAAGTTGTAGATTCACTTCCCTGAATGTTCACATCAGGACAACGATGCCAAGCTTGTCTGCCATGTCCTGTCGGGTCAGGCTGTGTCAATGTCTCACATCTCACGTTTCTCTTTCTCTTTCCAAACTCATGTGAAGAATATAATTATTATTCTTGGGCTGAGGCTGTAGTTTCTAACATCGAGTGTCTGTCCAACTGTGACTCAGCACTACGTCAGGAAGTCTGAGCAGTGTCTTTTTTTCCTATTCACAACTACCTCTCCTTTCTCTCTCTCTCTCTCTCAGTGGGTCGGCTCGGCCTGTCTCTTTTCTGAGCTGCACTTGGAAGGTTCAGCTCAGCTAATTTTCCGTCCTGCTGGATTCTGGTCAGTGACTCTGGACTGTAATAAATAACCGGTATGACGAAACGTTTCTGCCGTCCTCATGGAAACTGGCCATTAAACCGGAACACCACCTCGACAGGAGCAGACGACTGTGGCGTTTGCCTTTTTCATAAGCTGTGGTTCTCTGTTGTATCGGGGTTCAGAGTTAAAATGTTAGTGTGATGATAAATTACGCCACAAGACACTTGGTCGTATAATTTTCATCTGTGTGTCGCTATCGTTGTATCAGAGCACTATTGGAAATGCTGTAGAGTATCTACACTCGGAGCTGGACAGAAATATCTCAACAACTGCTGCCTAATCTTTTACGGACATGTTCCCCAGAGAAGAAGCTCGATGACTGTGGTCACCCCCTGACTCTGTTAGCGCCACCAGCAGGCTGATATTTTGGGATTTAAGTCAATTCAACGGACACTGTTTATGAATGAAAACCCTAAACTAAAAGGTCAGCTGTACTTTCTTTAGAGTGCTAGTTAACAAATCTACTTACAGGCTCAAACTAAAAAAGATGAACGTGGTAAAAATGTCGGTCCTGACTGGATGACTGGATTCTGGACTAATGTGCAAATTCCAATGAGTTCCAGGAAAGCCAGGATAACAGGTGACTCCTAAAACAACAGTTGTTTTCACTTAGCCTCAAGTGACCCCCGTGATGCTAATGAGTGGCTCGATAACGACCCCCCCCCCCCCCCCCCCCCCTAGGGTTAGGTATTTAACCTATCTATAGGTTAATAGATAAGAGGTGACACGTCTTCAAGTGTCAACA
The DNA here is from genome assembly GCA_006182925.3 of Reinhardtius hippoglossoides. NCBI lineage: Eukaryota > Metazoa > Chordata > Actinopteri > Pleuronectiformes > Pleuronectidae > Reinhardtius > Reinhardtius hippoglossoides. Next base: position 25,886,264 of record CM031672.1, read on the forward strand.
ACCAAGTCCTGCTGCTCTCGAATCAGAATCAGAATCAGAATCAGAATCAGAAGTGTTTATTGCCAAGTAGGTTTACACCTACCTGGAATTTGCCTTGGCATGGCATAAGGTGCAATGAACATAAAAACATAAAAACACGATAAGTACTTAAACAGATATGAAATAAAAAGATATAAAAAGTAAAATGCAAAATGCAAAAACAGGAGTGCAATGTAACTGTAAAAGTGCAATATGCAATGTGCAATGTGCAATGTGATATAATGTGTGTTAATGTAATTACACACATTACACACGATTCATCTGTTTTAAATAAAGAGCAGGACCCTCATCTGACTTTTATCTGATTTCTAGTTCTTATACAACACCTGTGTCTCTGTGTCAATATCAAAAGAACAAATCAGGAATTATAGCAACAAGATTCTGAATCTGAACAGAAATACTGACGAGTTCGGGACTTTTTCAGATGCTCATTTTGGTTGGTATCAAAAAAAAGTAATGGCTCTAAAATCTTCAATTACAAAATGTAAAAAAAATGTTTTTTGTGCTGAACTAAGCTTTATTTGATGTTAATGGTAAACTTATAGAATTAAAATACCAAATATGTTAGTGTTTTACATTGCAGAAGACATTTTCTCGTGTGAGAAGATTTGTTGTTCCAGGTTGAGGTTTCACCTACAACAGTGAACTTTCAGTGCCGTCCTCTCACTTCCTGTCGCCTCTCTACCCTCCACAATCAAATGAAGTCATAAAAAGTCCCATTTAAAAACATGCAGTGAACAGGCAGCAGAGTCAGAATCTCCACATTAGATTTCGTCTTCGTATGCCTGGCAGCCCATTAGTCTTCTTCTTCTTCAGCGTCTCTATTTTCCAGCTCCTCACTGTTCTCCATCTGCAGAGCAGCTGGTTTCCATCCTGGTGTCAACGCTGAGGTCAGAGGTCACAGGGACGGACAGGATGGAGTTCAGTCACATGATTTTGTCACGGCCGGGAACCACACGACCCCTAAACTTGTCAAGTCCGCCCCCCACCCTCCGGACCCTAAAATAACATACAGGACAGTGTGTGACTGAGCCGACGGCCGTTAACCCTCAACGCCCTCTTCAGCTCTTATCTCTGAAAGTTGGCAGCTCTTCTTCCACATGTGACTTTGAGATGTGAGACTTTGGGGAGAGCAAGTAACGGCAGAGCTTGTGGGTAAAGAAGAAGAAACCTCTGTCCGTTTGGTGTTTGTTTGTTCGGATTACTCAAAACCTACTGGACCTCGACAAAGGGGCAGATCTAGGAATTCTTTTCATACTCTTGAAATATTATGAGATAAAGAGTTTTTCTTTTTTTCCCCACCAACTTCCAAGTAAAATGAATGATGAAAAAATCTGACTTTTTGCGGGGGGGGGCTGATATCCGAGAGTGTGTGCAAATCGGCTGGCATGAATCAAAAATTAAAATTTTACAACAATAAACCCTTTTTCTGTGTATGACTCCTCTTTTTCATCCTGAGATATTTGTGTTCTTCCGGTTTTGCGTCCGTTGTGTGTAACAAACATCCAGACAACTTCCTGCTGGTTTCAAAGTGCTCACTCCACATTTTCCAGACATATGGGGAAAATTCCAGTAAAAGTTTTACTGTGGAAAACTTCAGTAAAATGTCTGAAAGCAGCTGAGACGTCCCCACAAAAAAACAATCGCTCTACCGGCTTTATTGTTTCGTTATAAACGGAAACGGGCTCAAAAGAAGATCGAGTGTCTGTTTTTGTAAACCTGAAATAACTGACACCGTGTGTACTTCATTCCCAGAATTAATTTGTAACCAATATTGATCAGTGTGGACTTTCCCATCCAGACCAAATGTCGAGCTGATCCCTGCTGAGCTGATTCTGTGTTAAAGCCCTTTGTACCAGGACAAGTTTGCACAGTGAACGTGACACAACACAAGTCAAACTCTGCACCAACAAGCTAATGCAGATGCTAATCCTAGAAAAGGGCCTTCTCTCTTTTTTCTCTGGAATTTCTCCTGCGCCTTTTCCCTGAGATCGTTACTCGTTCCTGCCTGAGGAGGATTCAGATCAACTTTACAACTCTGTGTGTGTTCAGATGTTTTAATCAGGGCTCTGTCCTGACTTGTTTCCTCTGGTTCTGTTTCCCAATGGAACAAATGCTCCAAAAGTTTGTGTAGTTAAATAGTTTGCAGTGATATTTACACAGGGGGAAAAAACAGAAGGGATCTCTGCTGCAGTGAGTAAGTTAATAGTAGTAGAAGTACTTCTGTCTGTTGTTTTCCCCAGACGGAGGTTTTGTTTGTGATGCTATGGATGTGCGATTCATTTTCTTTTATCTATTTTTTTACTTCTTCTGTTCCAGTCGAGGGAGAAACAATCAGATGAGATGAGAAGACTCAGCTCATCAACTTTAAATCAACTCTTTCTCGACTGTTGTTTTGACAAATTAAGAAATAATCAGCACTGATAAAAATCCCATAGTTATTTGAGAAAGTGGAGTGGAGAAAACACATTTCAACAATCCTTTAAAAACTTGTATATGGACAATTTTAGGTTTGTTTTAGATGTAAATTTGTTCCTTTCATTCCTCTCACTCCACAGTTGTAGTGTTGGGCCTTGTTCTGCAAAGAGTAAAGACCTGTGACTGCTTGTAGTCTTAGGAGTGTCCCCTTTTACTGTTTCCCTTTCAAAATATATCTGCTGAGAACATTTCCTCAGAGTCGAGCACAGAATGTGAATAAAGATATGACAGGGCCCCAAAAGGGGAACCAAAGCGTCTCCATCTCCCCCTGCTGGCCGGCTGGCTGCAGAATAGGTCATACTGGACATGGGACATGGACCAAACTTAAAAAGTCAAGTGTTTAAATACATTTTTCTCAAAGATGGTTTCAGTCATTTTAGTTTGTTCTCATCCCACTGATGTTTGTTGACACGTCTCATGTTTCTGAATCATTTGGTTTCAATTGGTTATTTGACGTTTTTTTTAAAACGGGGTGAAACAGCACGATTGTCTCCTAATTTTCATATCTGCTATATTTTTGCCTCATTTCTGGATAGTGTGAGGAAGTGGAGACACGTCGTCCATCTTTATTTACAGTCTGCTTTGAACATGTTGCCTTCAAACTAAAAGTCGTCCATGTTAATACAGTCTGGCATGGGGTGGTGGGGGATATTGCCTTTCATGCTTTTACTCATTGTTTTTATGAAAAGTAAAAAAAAATGTGTCCAAAGTTTCATATTTTATGTAAATGCCGATTGTTACGTCTCTCCGCGTCTCCATGTACGTAACATGGTGTAAGTTTTACAATGAACTTTATTGTTGCTAGTTGAAGGAAAACATGAAACTACAGTTTGGTATTTTACCTCGGGGGGGCCGCCCCTCCACGCAGGCACGAGGGAACAAAACAAGAATAAAGTTTTGAAACACAGATTAGTATTATTAACTTTTCTTTAATCTTTGCAGTTATGGCAGCAGTAGAGACATGTCTTTCACAACATAACACCAACTAGATGATGCTGTTCTTAAAATCAAACTTGTATCATATGATTTTTATGTAAAAGTAGAAGATTCGGTTAAATAGATCTCAAGGGTTTTGAAATGTTTAATGGTGGATGGCTTCAAATTTACAAGTATTGAAAAACAGTTCAGTAAACATACAGTAATGACTCTTCAGCATCACATTTATGTAACTTGGAGACTGTTGAAACAATTACAACAAAGATTATTAAATAAACTGCTGCAGCTATCGGTTATAAAACACGGTAATGAATGATTTGGACTGTCCACACACACACACACACACACACACACACACACACACACACAGTCAGAGAGAGAGGGAGTGCGGTTGAGAGAGGGACAGGAGCAGAGGGAGGGCTGAAACAGGAGAAGCTGAACTGGGTCCAGATCTGATTGGTATGCAGAGTCCGAGTCTGTCTGCATGGAGACATTCCTGCAGTAGGAGAGGAGAGGTGGGACGGGGGAGGAAGAGGTGGGAGTGGGGGAGGTAGAGGAGTGGGAACTCCAGCCATCGGCAAAAGTCCGAAACTGCTCCCTTCTCTCTCTTTTTCTTCGTTTTCCAAGATAGAGGGATGTATGCGTTGTTAGTTCTGTAGATGTCAGTCAACATCGACAACGACGGACAACAAAATTCTCTGCTTCGAACTTCACTGTTGTTTCTGAAGTTTGTTTCCGACGAGTGAACAGAAGCTGTGGTTTGTGTTATTCTTCTGTAAACTGTTGTGTAAACTACTTTATTTGTAGTAAATAGTTTTTATAAGTACATAGTTATTAATAGCATCTAATCGGTAGTTTGTTATAAATAGTTTAGAGATGATTAGTTTGTAACGAAAGGTAAAATCTTCTTGCTGATGCTGATGTCGTCGTGTCTTTCTCTCTAACTCAGGTATGAACATAGATCCTGTCTCCACCAATAGAAAGGCAGCGCTGCGCCCGGGTCTCAGGCTCCATGGCGATGCAGCTGAGTGGAGCGACGACAGACGAGTGGACGATGTCCAGATGACACAGTCTAACTGTGCTGACATAGCAGGATGAACGGCTGACTGACCTCTCGTCCTTCCTCCCGTCGTTGCCCACCTGTCGTCCGTGCAGCCATGTTGCTGAGGAGGAAGCTGTGCGTTGCTTTGCTGATCGCCGGCATCCTCTTCCTCATGCTGGCCAGTCAGAGCATCCAGAAGAGACACTTCCTGCCTCTGTCTCTGTCCCTGCCCACCTACCAGACCATGCACGCCAGCCGGGAGACAGGTGAGGAGCTGATGTCGTCATGGTCACTACTGGAATTTGTTTTTTTAGTTGCAGTAGCAGTAGAAGTAGTATAATAGTAATAGTAGTGTTGCAATTGTACCATGAAGATGTTAACTGTCTGACTCAGGTTGTTTGTGTTTGCAGTGGTTGACCTCACAGTGCCTCTTGCTGACCTGAACCCGGACCCACCAGTGACACCCCCTCCTCCCAGAACCCCCCAGCCTAAGGAGAAGGAGGAGCCTGCAGTCGACTCCCAGAAAGTCCCGAGGTAGATCCAGGAGATCATGGACTCTATTTATCCCACAGTCCCTGCTCTGCTCCGTCTGACTCTGCTGTATCTTTCTCCTTCAGGTCTTGTGGTTGTTCTGAGTCCTGTATTTCAGACCCCGGGGCGTCGCTCTGGTTCAGCCAGCACTACGATGCGAGACAACAGCCGGTCCTCCGAGACGCCAACAACAACCTGGACCCTGACGCGCTCAGATGGTGGCTGGTGAGGACAAAACACAGGAACCGCTTATGATTTCTGTTCCTGTTTAAAGATATAAACAGATCTATAAAGATATAAAGATGGCTCCCAAAAGTGAAACCAAATGTCTTAATCGCCCCCTGGTGGCTGGCTTCAGTAGAAGGTAGAAATTCTGCGTCCTCCATGTTGACAAATGGGACATGGACCAAACAGAAAAGTCAAACTACATGTCAAATACATTTTTTATTCAAAGATGGTTTTCTGTCAAGCTAAATAGTTCTTATCACACTGATGTTTGTTCAAGTGCTCGTGTCTCTGATTTGTTTTTAATTAGTTATTTGATGATATAAACACAGAGTGAAACGTTCAGATTGACAGCTGAGACTTCCCAAGATGATTATGTCTGGATGGTGTGAGGTTTATAGAGAGATCGTTAATCTCGTCTTTCTTTATGCTCCGTCTGTTTGGACACGTTACCTTCCATAAAGTTAAGCCTTCAAAGTAAAAGTCGTCCTTTGCCCCAGCGACTCCCAGCGATTTCACTTCAGTTAATTAAACAATTTACAGCCGCGGATGTTTAATTCATCTACAGGAAGTGAATCAGTTTGTCGGCATAGTGTGAGATTTTATTATGCACAGCTCTGCAAGTATCCAAGATCAATTCATCACTGTTTGTTTAAATCCTTATATCCCGATATTCCTTTTATCAACATCATTTTAATCCACAATCGATGATTAAAATACAGATAACGCTATATATCAATATTGATAATTCTCATTAACCATTTAGTGAATCACAATTTCCTTTAGATGATGCTGAATAAGATGTTCCCTCTTTTATCTTTCTTAAGTAACTAATCGTGATTTTTGTGTAAAGCGATAACAAACAAAGTCCTAATCGATGAATTATCAGAATCACAGATAGAAGATGTGTAAGGATGGTTAATAGGGTTCAAGTCATCAGTTCAATCACCAGGGTCTTCAATGCAGAGTTGTGTTTTAATGAACGCTGAAATGTAAGGGGTCTTAAATTAGTGGCTGTGGAAGCTGTCGACAGTTTGGATGAGAAGAAGAACGTCTGAGTCGGTTTCCTGCACTTATAGATTAGGTCCTGCAGCAGAAACCATTAGTCAGATTAAAAGGTGGGGGCGGTAATGCTGCTAACATCAGTCTGAGCCACAGTATGCAGTATTCTGCATATTGTGTGTGTGTGTGTGTGTGTGTGTGTGTGTGTGTGTGTGTGTGTGTGTGTGTGTGTGTGTGTGTGTGTGTGTGTGTGTGTGTGTGTGTGTGTGTGTGTGTGTGTGTGTGTGTGTGAGATGCAGACGTGATTCTATAGTCGGCCAAATAAAATTAGATCTAGATGCAGAGAGTATGAACATAATGAGTTTAAAACACAGCTGCTGTAGCTGGAGTGCAGATGTACAAATGTGCATATCACATTTATTATATTGTATAACATAAATGTGGACTTGTTTTTTAATCAATCTGTTAACCTGTCTTTTTTTTTAAAAAATCTACTTCCTTCAACATAAAACCAGTTACTGTTCAATTAGCAAATTAAATCAAAATAGTTGCAGAATAATATTAAAATAATCGAACACTGTAATAGATTGTCCCGGCCATGGACCCATCTTTTAACCAAGCTCATGGAAATCCAATTTAGTCGTTTCTACGTAATCCTGTTATCAAGCAAACTGGACAAAGGGGAAAACACGAGCTTCTTGGCCAGAGTAACATCACAGAGCATTACTCTAATTAATTCTGAAAACTTCTGGAGCTGATGAAAAGTGTTTTTTCATATTGTATAGAGGTAGTTCTGCATTGTTGATTTATAAAAATTCAAATCGAGCCACAGTGGAAAAATAATGGGATTTGCTTCGCTCCCTCACAGGGTCTTCAGCGGTCAGGTAACTCCCGAACTCTGGAGGAAGTGATGTCAGAGATGTTCAAGGTCATTCCTTCCCCCACCGTGGACTTCAAGCCCCTCCCCTCCCTCTGCCGTAGTTGTGCGGTGGTCGGCAACTCTGGCAACCTGCGACAGTCCGGACACGGCGACCTCATCAACTCCCACAACTCCGTGATCCGGTACATTTGGAAACACACATTCAAACACATGCACCTCCCATTTACCATCTCCTCGTCTTCCTCGCCTCATCTTCCTCACCTCATCTTCCTCGCCTCTTCTTCCTCTTTTTCAGGATGAACAAGGCAGTGACTCGAGGGTTTGAGAAAGATGTCGGGAGTCGGACGACGCATCACCTCCTGTACCCGGAGAGCGCGGTGGACATGGGGCAGGGAGAGAGCCTCGTCCTGCTGCCGTTCAAACTGAGAGACCTGGAGTGGCTGACCAGCGCCTTGTCCACCGGCCAGGTCAAAACGTACGAACATTAAATCTGCTCCAACTTCCCGAATACATGTGCGAGAGAAATATATTCAACACACACAAAAAATATCAATATCGATGTCAAATGTAATAAATATATAACAGTATGTCATCTAAATAAATGTAATCGGATCATTCTATACTGTATTAAAACACATATTCCCACAAGATCAATTACAATTAATAACAGAATTACATGAAATATACACATATGAAATATTCAAGTTCAAATGTATTGTCCATATATAATATTTATACTCATCCACATATGCATAAAATACTTCATATTAGATCTCGACAGATTTATACATTGGCTGAAATTAGCATATAGATATAATTCACATTTGAGCTTTATGTTCGATACGAAAATATTAATTTGACAGAATAAACAACAAAGATAAATGTGTGTTTATGTTCACATTTTATGTAAAAAAAATGATGTCTGTTTTTGTAAATTAGTATTTTCAATCATTCTTTTACTATCTTTTTCATTTATAGTTATTTATGCTAACGGTTTTACAGTCATATACAGTGACTACAGTGTATTAATATTTAAATGAGACGGAACAAAATGTGAACTTACACAAACTGTGTGTGTGTGTGTGTGTGTGTGTGTGTGTGTGTGTGTGTGTGTGTGTGTGTGTGTGTGTGTGTGTGTGTGTGTGTGTGTGTGTGTGTGTGTGTGTGTGTGTGTGTGTGTGTGTGTGTGTGTGTGTGTGTCAGGACCTACATGAGGGTTAAAGACAGAGTGGAGGCTGATAAGACAAGGTAAAATAAATACTCTCTCACTGTTTACCTTCCGCTGTTGATGCTTTCAGTCTCGGTTTAATGTTTAATGTTTGCTTGGACTCAACAAGTCTCGACGGCTTCATAAAAACCAGATCTGTCCACATGCTGTCGATGAATTTGAATCACGTTCTGAAACACAGTTTTGTCATAGTTCAGATTCTTCAGATGTTTATAAAAACGTTATGAAAATGGGTCTGAGAGCAAATGAAAGCTGACTCATGAAAGATTTACCATGATGTGTGTGTGGTGTGTGTGTGTTTTGGTGTCGTGTGGTGTGTGTGGTGTGTGGTGGTGTGTGTGTGTGTGTGTGTGTGTGTGTGTGTGTGGTGTCGTCTGGTGATGAACCCGGTGTTCTTTAAATACATCCACGATCACTGGACCGAGCACCACGGTCGTTACCCCTCCACCGGGATGCTGGCCATCATCTTTGCTCTGCACACCTGTGACCAGGTAGGAGGGACGAGTCCGAATATCAACTTTATTTTTCACTCAAACTAGAATTGCCGCCCGTTTATAAAGTGACGGAGCTGTAACGTAATCAAAGTTCTCATCCATCACTTGCACAGATGCCGGATGTTCAGTGACCGTTCATCATGTCGTGGCTTCTTCTCTTCTCTGTGTTCAGGTGTCAGTGTTTGGTTATGGTGCCGACAAACTGGGGAACTGGCATCACTACTGGGAAGAGAACCGTGACGCCGGAGCCTTCAGGAAGACCGGCGTCCACAGCGCCGACTTTGAGATCCAGGTCATTCAACAGCTCGCCAAGGAAGGAAAGATCAGTCTGCACCTGTGACACGACAACGACCGACCCGCTGACCGACAGACTGACCTGACTACAGAGATTTACTGACGGACCCATCAACCCACAGAGCGATGTGCTTCCCGACCACAGACCTGCAGACCAGTGGACTGAACAACAGACCTGACCTGCAGACAAGCTGCTTTCAGACATGCTCTGAACTCTGAGCGGCTGTATGTGAGAACGCAAGGTTCCAAGACTCCAAGTCAGTTGCTTCGGACATTTTCCAGAACAGCAGGACATTCCCAGCGAGCAAAAACGGAAAAAACCCCTAAAGAATAAAAATATCTCGAGAGAAACTCGTAGTAGAGGCTGAAAATTGGAAAGACAACGAGATGCAAGAGGTTTCGGCGAAAGAACAATGTTGACATTTTTGTGCCGGTAATAAAAACCCGTGATTCCCGCAGTGTGCTTTAAACATCCAGCCTCCTGCTGCTCTACCCAGGCTCCACCCAGGCTCCACCCCTCGCTTGAATGTTGTCATGAACGAGTCTGAACTAGAAAATGTCCTGCGTTCTTCATATGTGAAAGACGAACTCCAGAAAAGGTCCAGACCCAATTTTTACGAACCTTTTCCAGAGCTCTATCTGAAAGACGTCTCTCCAAACAGACCCTGCCGACCATCTGTCCTCCTGCTTTTCCAGACTGAGGCCAGATGTTTTGGATCTGGAGATAAACTGTGGACGGAGCTAAACCTGCCTCCTCCAGCAAGGAGGTGGGGACTCGGATCCCCCCCCACCCCCTGTGCTGAACCGTGCTGGGTTAAATGAGTTCCAGCCTCACTTGAACAAACAGAACAGAAAGTTTCCCGGGACCCTCCACTCTCCATACGCCTGCGTGGATCGACCACACACGTTTTGCTCTGAGTGGGGAAACGACCACAGACTTTAATCTTTTTTTATTGGATTTTATAGACGTTATACAGGGAGAACCTCTTTTTTTAATCAAAGCACTTTGTCACGAAGGAGTAATGACAGGAGGAGGCCATGTTGTTTCGCCCTCTGTCCGACCACGAGAAGAGACCCTTTTTTTTAATATCATTTATAATCCATCCATTTATTTTTATTTTATCTCAAGCCGTCCTGACGTGGCGGATCCTGTCGACTGGAACAGTTTGGATCCTAAAGCAACGTCACTTCCTGTCGTCACCGTATGTGGTTCTCAGCCGGTGGTTCTGATTATCAAACGACCGTCTGCAGTTGCGCAGAATGTTTTTTTAAGGAACAGTCCAACTTTTAGTGATAATCATTTTCTAATCACAGTTTTCTGCCTCCTGTAGATAACAAAGTGGCAAAGCCAAATAACAAGACTAACTGTAGAGAGCTGAAGATGTTTTTCCAGAACATTTCACCGACGGACGCGACTCCCGAGTGTCGGTTCAGCTGAAGTGACAAAGACGAGGAGACGCCTAAAGATTTATCAAATAAAACGTGACGAGGACAAAGTCAAACAATCAGTTTCCAGTGAGTGTGGATGCAGTGCAATGTACTTTCAAAAAATGGAAAATTTGAAGTCCAACCAAAAACAACCAACACATGAATGAAGAAGGACTGAGCAGTCCAGCGAGTAGCAGAGGAGTCGGGTCACCTGACTGCTGCGCCTCCTCCTCACAGGAGATCCCAGCATGCAGTGCGGCCGCCTCTCACCTCTACTGTGAATGTACAAAACTATTATCAGTCGTCTAAATGTTTGTGGCTTTGTTTGCACTATGGAGAGTTTCAGGGCGTTTTCACACCGGGTTTGATTCTGAATCAGCGAGTCTCAGATACACTTGTGTTAAGTCTCTGTCACACATGCGCAAATATTTCCGAGGTGACCCTTCTCCTTCCGTTCCCTTCCAATCTGCGAGGAGACGATTCAAACATTTGCTTCCTGTGGCACGGTTTCCTGTGGAGCTCAACTTTCACACGCAATATATGTATATAAGTCGCGTATCGGTTTATAAAGATGGACGACGTGTCACAAGATGGCAGCACCCACAACTGGGATATTTTAAACTTATCTAAAGTTTTGTTTTTAATGATTTTTTTAATGACAATGACGTCGCTCATCCAAGATGGCCGGGCCTGTATCCAGGATATTTAACCATCTTTATTTACAATCCATGAGTTGCACATTGAGTTAGCTTGTAGGACAAAGACAGTTTGAATTTGGTCTGAAGACTTAAACCTGTTACATGTCAAATGATTTCATAGGCTCAGTTAACACTGGTGTTTTACGTTGTGCAGAATCAGATGCTCTCAAAGATGCTGAGATATTTAACTTTACTGCTCTTGCTCTAAGCAACGCAGCTGCTGGTCTCTGGTGTTATGTTTGTGCCACAACCAAAATCAAAGAATGCTGATTGGCTGTTTGGTGTCATGAGGGAGAGCAAAAGTTTATTCGAGTGAAACTGCATGAGGAGTTATCATTGCACGTTAATATGGGTAACGGTAAACATGCAAATTAGTTTCATTGCGCACAGGATCGATTTTTGTAAAAAAGACAAATATTATTTATTTGGTTGCAAACTATATTTTCCTGAGCTCTGAATCTCAAATTGCTGGCTCAGGAAAGAGGCACAAATATAACACCGGACTTTTCCTGGTGATAAAACAAGTTTAAGTTGAATCTCTGCTTCATAGGAAACTATCAAACTATCTTATCGTGCGAACAACACTTCTAATGGTGATGTTCGTGTGACAAATCTGTTTCTGGATTTCAGAATCAACTCATTGTGGAGTTTGTTTGTTTGTTTTTTTTCATCCTCACTGAGATTCGCCTTCTCTCTGATTCAGACAAACCACCGGTGTGAAATCGCCTCTGAGACGTTTAGTAAAGATCAGTCCGCTTCAAACGGAGTTAGAAATGGAGAAGTTCCGCCCCCCAGCTTACACTCGCACCTCCGCACATCTGCATCAAGAGGACGTGGCTGTTTCCAGCTGTCAGAAACTCAACCGGCACCTTGTCTGAAGCCGACTGAGGCCTTATAAATAATCATGAATGCTGAATCATCATCTGGAGGCTGCTGCTGTGTCGTTGGCTCGGCTGCCGCGGAGAGGGCAGTCTGAGTTCAATCCTTTTCTCGCCAAGTCTCTTAAACCCGACCTGTGACACATCAGACGCTGCGGTTCGCCGTGGTTCAGCCACTCGATGACAGAGCTCCGGCTTCCTGAGCGGATTTACCACCTGTATGCAAAGTTTGGGGATTTGCAGTTGTTGAAGTTGTAAACAGATTTATTTCCTCACACTTTAAAAAAAGAATCCGGTTTGTTGTGAGTTTAAATCCAAAGTTGTGCTCGTTAGAATCCCTGCGGTGTGGAAATGCAGATTATTTCCATCAGGGACGTGCAGATCAACCAATCAGCGGCTTGTGATTTCCTAATGATCAGTCGAACGTGATCTGTAGCTTTAGATCAGAGTGACGTCCACCGACCAAACAACATGTATGTGTCATGTATGTTCAGTTACCATAGCTTTACTTCAGCTCACCGTGTTTGAACTGTGACTGTTTGATTAAAGAAAGAAAAGTCAGATTCGTTTAAAAACCAACCCACTGATCGTCACTTCATTTATTCATTCGTTCGTTTCGTTCGTTCTTAGAAGCCAAACAGACAGAAGCACTGATATTTCAACTGAAGACAGAAAACAACATGAACCCACCACTGTCACTTTGAATGAAATAAAAAAAATATGAAACATCGTTTGTGTTCTTTCAATCCAAAAACTCTGGAGGTAAACGTTGAAACGATCAAACCCAGATGGTTCACATATATATGTCGGTGTATTTTTTATTCGGGCCATATTGGAGAAAGAGACGTGAGATTTCGAGAACAAAGTTGTAATTTTTACGAGAAAAGTCGTAATCGTAATATATACTGACTCGTTAAATTAAGACATTGTTATATTATGACTTCTCATTAAATTCTGACTTTTTACAACTTTATTCTCGTAAAATTATGATTTTTTTTTCTCGTTAACTTAGACCTCTATTCTTTTAATGAGTTTTTTTCTTTATATTTTGACATTCTTGTCTTGTGTTTTGTTAAATTAAAGTTAAATTACAACAGTTTTCTTTTAAATTATGACTATTCCCTTTATTTCCTCATAACATTATGACTTTTGATCTCATAATACAAATACTTTTTTCCTGTTAAACTACAATCATATTACGATTTTTAATTCTTGTAATATTACAACATTATTCTCAAAATCTCTTTTTCCCCAATATGGCCGATTAGTCCCTCAATCCACATTACTACATTACACTGAACTGTGCTTTTTTTTTACCAAACTTTTCATTTATAACGAAGTTAGTGTTTCCTGCTACATCTAAGTTTCATGATATAAAAACAAATCAATTAATCTTCTTACGAGTTTCTTGTGATGAAAAAGCTTCTTGTTGATTCGTGAATATTTGGTTTGTAATGATGAGAAAATACGTAAAAGAGAGTTGAAGTGAAACCAGATTGATTCTAACTATTTAAAATAAGTAAAAATTGAGAAACGAGGTTTTATCTCAACAGTACGTCACGTTTCTTGCTTCATATGTTTTTCAGAACCTTTTTGATAAAACATCTAATGTCATTGTTTATTCAATATTTAGGCTTAGCTGCCTTTTATGAACATTTCCCATAAGCCCTTGACAGTCATGGGTTGAATATGTCATAGAAATGAATACACGAGTGACCATAGACCTTTGATCGCCCCCTGGTGGCTGCAGAACTAAAAAAGTCTAAATCACGACTTCAACTCTCCAACACTGTGAACAATGTTAATATGAGAAATTTCCATCTTTTCACAAGAAACTGTTTTTTTTTTCATTTTCGTAATAGTGGCGGTTTTGTGCTGTGCTACTTACACACTGAGGTGTTGTGATGTCTCGGGGACATCAAAGGCAGCTGGAAGAATCAAAGTCCATGTTTACAAACTGAATCCATGGTAACGGCTCAACAGGTGAAATCCGACTTCACCTGGTTTTACAACAAACATCTGCGTTTTATCCTTTGGTCTTCAGAGTTCATTCCTCAGATCAGCCTCTCGGTCGTGTCCGTACGAAGAGCGGAGGCCTGAGAGGAGGCGGACGATGCTACAGGATCAAAGACTTAAAATAACCTCGAACTGTCGCTCAGATGAACTTCACAATAAAAGTCCAGTGGATTGTTGTGCCGATGTGCTTAATAAAATATTAGTTAACTTTTCAGTTTAAATAAATTCATAAAAGTCACAGACAACGTTGAATTGTGGCTGATCAGTCTGTGCGAAGGCCGTCTCCACGGCAACGTTACCACATGACCAAAACTTCTTGTTTAGTCCAGATTGTGTGTTTCCGTGTCCATGTGATTGTGTGTTTGCTGGAGCTTCCCAGAACCAGATCACCAACCTGGTCCATAGAAGATCAGAGGTTTCGGCTGCACCTCGTTACGGATCTGGTTTGGCTCCGGTTTGGTTCTGTTTTGGCTCCGGTTTGGTTCTGGTTGGGTTTTCCAGGCTCTGATGTGGTTCAGATCTGTGCTGGTCCAGGGACTGATGGGGTCCAGTCCTGGTCCAGCTTCTTCATGTCATTCTGAGAACGGCTGGACGAAGGAAGACGGAAACAATCCTCTCTGGTCTGGCTCATCCTCGATGTAACCATGCTGCACACACACACACACACACTTCATTTATTTATGATACATTTACAGAAACGTGAAATATTTAATCATTTTTCTCAACTGTTTAAAAGAATGCAGTTATGAATAAAGTGGAAATGTCGAGTAAAAAGTCAAACTAAATGATAAATCTCCGCATTTCGACTTTATCCTCGACACGTCCATTCTTTCATCAGATAAGTAAACTCAACATCAGCTGAGGCTACCTTACAAGAGCTTGGGAGAACCAATCAGAGCGTAGGATGATGATACATACCCACCAATCGGGGTCCTCCTGTCCCAGGAGCACCAGCACCTGACCCTCAATGAAGCTCAGCTCGTCGTGGTGGTCGGCCTGACAGTCGTACAGAGCCTGGACACGTCGACTGGCTGGGCCACGAGGCTGAAGGACGTCAGAGAATAACACTCAAAATGTCCCAACCACTGAAATCAAGCTGTCATGGCGTGAGAGTGATTCTGCGACTCGAACCGATACGTGATTGGTCAAATTAACAAGAAACGATCGGACAGAGCAGAATCTGTAATGTTCTGGAAATTAATGTCGTCACAGTCAAAAAATACTTTTAAAAAATAAACTTACCACTGATCTGCGAGGGAGCGGCAGGGGGGCGGGGCCTCTGATGTCACTCTCAAAGCTCTGAGAACGGTGGTTGGTGGGAGATCCGTTGGGCGGGGCTTTACTGGCAGGGTGCCGGAAGTGGGAGGAGCTACCGTCACTGTCCGCCCTCCGAAAACCTCAGACAGGAAATAAAGATGTTACCATGACAACATCAACTTATTTTCAGGGTCGCGTTGTTAACAGGACAGAAAGTTTTTCTGGCTGAAAACTAAAAGATGAATCATTCATACATTTACACAATTAAATGATTAATCAATAAAATGAAACATAAACTAATCTGTTTTGACAAAGTAAGTGTATTAAAAACAGAAACTCCACTGATCCCTGGACCTTCACTGTGAGTTTATAACATTTGCACATGATGGATTCAACAGACTGATGGATGTTACAGGACAGGAAGTACCTGCTCTGTGAGGTCGTTCAGTCAGCGAGCCGAGAGGAGAAGATGGACTGCAGAGAGAGAGAGAGAGAGAGAGAGAGAGAGAGAGAGAAGAGAGGAGACGGGGGACAGAGAAGAGGAGAGCACGAGAGACAGAGAAGAGACGAGAGAGAGAGAGAGAGAGAGAGAGAGAGAGAGCAAGAGGAGAGAGAGAGAGAGAGGTTTATTATCTGAGATTTAAAAAAAATCCCATCTTTAATTCATCCTCTGTCCACCAGAGGGCAGTGCAGTCTGAGTTTTTCCAGTTCGACACATCTAACTTTAGCTTCAGTGAATCTAAATTGAACGGAAAACGTTAAATGTATAATGTTGCTGCAGCTCATCGCCGGAGATTTAACAATACATAAATTAGCTGTAGATTTCATCATCTAATCTTCATGTGTCAGATCAGATTCGTCGGAGGAGAAGAAAACATCTGAGTGCTCCTCAGTTTTAATGTTTCCAGAGTGAATCACCACCATGTTGTTTCTTTATCTGCTTATAAACACACAGCTGCTGTAACGTCCATAGATTTACACACATAAACCATTTCAAGGACACAGAGAATATCCTTCATGTCGTCATCTCATCGTGGAAAAAGCCTTTTTATTCAACCTGAAACAAAATCCATAGATGAGCTGATCCCTCGCTCCTGTTCCAGCCTCTTCACACTGACTAGAAGTGATTTTAAGACGTAACTGGTGATTTCTATGGCTCGATATGATAAATCCATCTTCCATCCATCTATAGATCTGCTCGTACCTTCCGCTCCTCGGGCAGATGCCTGTTGTCTGTCCCAGAAACCTGGTTGAGAACTAGAGGGGACAGAGCTTCTCAGGGCCCCGAGGCTCTGGAAGAATCCGCCTGAGGAAATCCTGTCGGCTGACTCCGTCATTTCTTCCTTTTTTAAAGATCTTTTTGGACATTTACCAGAACAGATTGAGCTTGAAAAATAGGAAAGAGAAGAGAAGATCCGGAGCAAGTTGAACCTGCGGTCGCTGGTTGCAGCTCAAACCCAAACCCCTCTTTGATCCGAGACCCTTCCTGAGTTTATTCAAATTGTCTTTGAACTCCCTTTGAACTTTATCGACTACTGTCTGTTAGATCTGATGATTTAATGAATTACATTTTCGATCCTCGACAATCATTATTTTCTTTGATTTCCAGAGAATAAGTCATCGATCTGGATGAAAAAAATCACACATGTTTATGTGTGTGTGTGTGTGTGTGTGTGTGTGTGTGTGTGTGTGTGTGTGTGTGTGTGTGTGTGTGTGTGTGTGTGTGTGTGTTTGCTGCAGACCCAAATCAAATTTTGTATCTAGTGAATTTAGGTATGGTTTCATAAGGGGACTGTTGGACCTGAAAAGGGTTCAATAAATTAAGATTCTTATTCTTATTCTTATTATTAATTCTTGATTGATTGATTGATTCTTTTCAAAGCATGTTCTCAGATTAATTCTACTACAGCTAAAAAAAAAAGATGACATAAAAACTGTGAAACCCTTCCTGTTGGTATCTGGACCAGTGTGACATCATCATTCCTTTACTGGTCCAATCAGAAGCCTTGTTCTCTATCGTGTGTTTAAGGTGTTTAATGTGACACACTGAGAGTTTCAGTGTGTGTTTGTGTCTCAGATACTCACACACACTGCTTAAAGGAGGAGGAGTCTGGACCGCTGTAGATCCTGGGACTGGTTGGCAACCCGTAATCTACACACACACACACACACAGACACACACAGTTAATTGCACAGCATCACTCTGACAGATTAATTGCAGTGTGTCTCTCAGATGTTACCGTGCGTGCTGGACTCAGAGCAGCTCCTCTTGTGTCGGACGGCGATGGGAGGGGCAGGGTTGGACTTCCTGTTTCCTGACGTGATGAAGAATTCTTCCTCATCGTCCTCGCAAAATCCCTCCCCCCCATCGGGAGGCGGAGGAGGAGGAACAGTGGGAGCTGAGTGACACAGCAGAGATATAATTGACGATAAATCATTATCAGAAACCCTCGACTCCCTAATGTCTGTATCGGCTCCCAAATATAATTTATCGTTTATGACAAACCATCAATAGTTGTGGAGACATTTTAACAACAATTGAAGAGAAATTGCACAATTGGGCAAAATGTTCTGCCAATTCATTCAGCAGATCTCGAAGGAAATGGAAAAAAGTAAGAGGCTCAATAAAGACATAAGGATTCATCCTGTGGGGTTTTAAAACAAAATGGCTTCTTATTATTTCCAGATGTTGAGATATTTTAGTCCAGAACCACGAATCAGCATCTCTTAGGCCACAACGTGTCAGCAGCAGAAAGTGTAGACATTCAATGGGAGTAGCTAACTGGGAATAGCGATACAAAAAAAGGAAAACTAGTATATTGAAGTCAATCAAAACAATATAATTATCAATATCTGTTCTCACCTTTGACCCTGGGGGGCAGCGGGGGAGCCGGAGAAGATGGCGGAGGTGGGGGGGGGCTCGGAGCGGTGCCAGCGGTGCCAGCGGCCCGGCTGTGGAGGTCCATGGCCATGGCGAGCCTCCTCCCCACGCTGAGCAGACCTCCTCCGCCCGGCGCTCCTGCTCCAGCTGAGGAGGGCGGAGCCCCAGCGGCGGACAGGGACTGACTGAAGCTGAACGGACGGGAGGTGAAGGAGAAGGAGGAGGTGAAGGAGGAGGAGGAGGTGCGCTCCTTCTTCACTGGACCATTCTGAAACAGGAAGGGAACAGATCAACAAAATACACTTTATTGGATGTATTAACAACTGCTTCATCAATAATCTATCAATGTTCAGAGTGAGAGCAGAGATGTGGTGTGAAGAACAAAACCTACAAAAATTCTGTAGATAGTAAATCAGAGTAGATAAATAAATCAGATAAAACAGCAGGCCTTCAGTTGCCATGGTTACCCTGTCATCGAAGTCGTCGTCACTGTCATAGAGGTCGTCATGACGAAGCCGCCACTCGTACTCCACATGGATGTGATGGTCAAACTGGTTGGACTGGGCCTGCTGCAGCTGCACACACACACACACACACACACACACACACACACACACACACACACACACACGGTAAGTCGACACATACAGTTACATTGAAGCAATGTAATATGACTATGATGAACTCACCAGCGCCTCACAGTGGCTGTGCTTCAACCTGCGGCTCATGTCCAGGGCGGTCTCTCCCAACTCATTCTCTGTTCACACACACACACACCACACACACACACACACACACACACACACACCAGTTAAAATATGAACGTTACTATGTGTCTTCGGTCATCAACATAACTTTAAGGAAATAATTCATGTTTTTTGTAAAATAGATATTTTCGTTATAAGTACGTTTGTTTACTTTTGTAAAAGTAGCACTGCATCGACCACAGTCTATTCCTAATGAAGTGTGTTAACATGTGTGACTGTGTGTGTTTGTATTACTGATGTGTGAGTTGGCTCGGGCTCTCAGCAGCAGCTTCACACAGTCGCTCTTGTTGTGCAGACAGCTGTAGTGCAGCGCTGTGTTCCCTGATGACGTCGGCATGTCAACGTTGGAGCTGTTAAAAAACAACACAAAAGACACACACGGGTAAACTCACACTACCAAAAAATGAGGTTCAATAACTGCTGAACATCGACTGACCAGTTCTGAGCCAGGAAGTCCAGGATGTGCAGTGACGTCCTGTCGGCCAATAGGACGGCGAGATGGAGCGCAGTCTCCCCTTTTTCCTGTCGGCATGGAAACAGAGTGTGTGTGTTTATCGGGGTTAAACTTTGCTTGTGTGTATATGTATGTAAGTGCATGTCTATATACTTTCATGTGTGTATATGTGTATATACCCTTTGTGTGTGTGTACCTGTGTGTGTGTACCTGTATGTGTGTGTGCAGCGGCTGGCTCAGCTCCATCCTCTGAGCGTGCAGCTGAATCAAACTGTAGATGTCGCAGCTCTTGGTCGCCTCCTGCAGGCCGAGTCGCAGCGTTGCAGTAGAGCTGGGACTCCGCCTCACAAAATGAACGTCCTGGTACTTGAGCATGATGAAGTCTTTACGCTCCGTCCTGCACGCCACCAGCACACAGCATCAAATTCACCAAAATGAACGACAGTATGACAACAGCAGAAAGACACAACTGTGTGTGTTTGTCTTACATGTGACTGTGTTGAGACGGCTTCAGAGACGGACTCAGCAGGTTCGCCTCCAGTATTTCATTAAAACCAGAGTTACCAACATTCCTGGCCAACTGAAAGAAAGAGAGACACGATCACTGTGTGACTCACATGAGGTCACCGTGACCTTTGACCCTTGTCTACTGTAAGTTCAACTACCAGCAGGTCTGAGGTCCCCAGGCTGTCCAGACTCAGAGACTGGATCCTGGACACGTGGACCCCCATCTCCCTGTGGATCCCTGAACACTCGATACAGGTCAGGATCCCCAGGTTGGTCGAGAGCCATCCAGGATCTACAGAGAGAGAGAGAAACATATATTATATAGTGTTGTAGGTACAGTGTAAACTTTGATTTGACCTTTGACCTTTAATAGGCTGCATTTTACTTTTTTACAAAAGGCCGTAAATTACTCACATTCTGAGAAGTTAGAACAAAGAGTTTTCACCTGGTGCATAGTTTTGTTTTAAAATTGAAAACCAATATAAAATCACAACTGTTACAGATTCATTTATTAATAAACTAATAAAAATACATTGACTGATTGATTGATTGATTGATTGATTGACTGATTGATTGACAGGGATTACCCGGAGCTCCACAGTCGCAGCAGCTGTTGTTCCCTGGCATCCGCCTGACGTCGTCGGTGATGGCGCGGGTCAGATCCTCCACGCTGCTCTCCTCTCCTCCTTCCTCCAGCCTCCCCCCGTCCAGAGCCACGCTCAGAGCCTCCTGCTTACTGTTACTGAGCACCGAGATCCAGCTGAACACACACACACACACACACACACACACACACACACACACACACACACACACACACACACACATCTTATGATTATCAACCTACAAGATGATTCCAGTATCAGACTCTGTCAATAAAGTTTATTTATGTGTTACTCACGCCACACACTCAGCTTCATCTTCAGCCAGGAAGTGATACGTCCGATTATCTGGAGGACAAAAGGTTTGTTATATAGAACAGTGTGTGTGTGTGTGTGTGTGTGTGTGTGTGTGTGTGTGTGTGTGTGTGTGTGTGTGTGTGTGTGTGTGTGTGTGTGTGTGTGTGTGTGTGTGTGTGTGTGTGTGTGTGTGTGCGTGTTTCTTACGAGAGATCAGGTCAAAGCATTTCTTGTCCTCCACGCTGGGTTTAACCTGACAGGTGAGTAGGTTGAGTCTGGTCGGAGGTTTATTCGGCTGAGAGAGACAGAAGAGTTTGAGGTGTATATACACACACACACACATATATATATATATATATATACTATATATAGACACAATACAATACTGTTGCTCATTCTTCTTCCACATTCCATCAGTGTAAAATTTAAAAGTCAGCCACTGTCTTGTTTTGTATATGTGACAAATGTACAATGTTTTTCTGTGGCTGCTTCACAATAAGAGCCTCCCCTTGTTTCATCAGTCACATGCTTTTAATGTGAAGCAGCAGCAGTGAAGAACGTTTTCTTTGTATAAGCATCAGATGAATGTGTTAATGTGTTAAACGATTATCAATGAGATCAAATTGAACTGGTATACTTGGGTTTATCTGAACTTCCTGCTGCGTCATTTCCTGTGACGACTATAATGACGAGATAAAGGTCAATGGTAACACACACACACACACACACACACACACACACACACACACACGGTGAGCTCACAGTAGCATGTGCGATCGTCAGGTAACAGTTATGAACGGAACATTTCCTTTTCTGCCACATTTTCCTCAACCTGAAACACAAACAGAGTCAGTTTTAATTGTGCGACTAATGTTGATCTTCAGCAGTTTATTGTGTTGTGTTTTTACCCGTCACTCTTCTTGTAGAGGAATCCTGCTCTTTCTGTTCCGTAGTGTTTGTCTCCCAGCAGCTGATGCATACTGTACACCTGCTTAGGCAGAGAGTCCTACACACACCACACACACAGACACACACAGTTTAATATCCTGTTGGACAGTGTTATCATGTCAGTGTTTGTGTGTCTGACCTGCTCCGTGTGGACGACCGGCCTCAGCTGATCTCTGAGAGAACACAGTTGTTTCTTCTCGTCTTCATGTCGCTGCTTCACCTGCAGACACACGACAGTTCACCTGAGCCCGGCTGCTCACGTGTGGTTTCACTGATCCGGGCTGACGTGATGTTATCAGGCTAAAAATCATCTGGATAACTTTGTTTATCAAATGCAGCAAGAGTTTTTTTAATTATTATTATTGAAACCAAGGGGCAACCCCCTGTTTGACATTTTGTCCTGCGCCATCCTGGTTTCAGGAGGATCAGGGGGTGGAGCCTGACTGAGGCTCCTGACACGCCCACCTCCACCTGCGACCTGCGAGTGTCTGAAACCTGTCTTCTCTCGGATGACCAGCAGAGGGCGACTCTACTGGTTGCTAGAAGAAAAATGATTCTACTTCTCACTTGATTCATAACGTCAGTAAACGTTCTCCTAAGGAGTTTATGTCTCAGTCTTAGTTTCAAGTCATCTTCATTTTGTAAATTAGACAATAAGCGCCGTAGGCTTTGGGTCTTGGAAATGTGATTGACAGCTAGTACCGTCAAATGGGTGCAGGGCGCAGGTGTAGGTGGGTGTCAGGCTCCACCCCCCCGCTCCTTTAAATAAAAAAAAAACAAGATGGCGCTGGACAAAATGTCAAACTCAAAAACGACAGCTCGCAGACCGAGTGACGTCACAGAGGGTTGACCCTTGACTCTAACTTGTTTCTGGGTTTTATTTCTCTCTGTCGGTCATTGTCGTACCGTGGTCAGGACCCCGTTCAGCTCCTCAATGTACTGCTTCAACCGCTCAGTGGTGGAAACACACTCCTGCAGGAAACTACACGACACACACCACACACACCACACACACACACACACACACACACACACACACACACACACACATACACACACAGATACAGTAAATAATGTATTTTTACAACATGTATTTTTACAGCCTGATAGCGTGTTTGCGTGTCCTCACTTGTTGTGGCTGTGGTAGTGTTTGATGAGGTTCTGCAGCAGGTCAACACCTCTCTTTGTCTTTATCTCATTGACCTTAATCAGATACTGAGAGAGAAGAGAGAGACGACCACGTGGTTTTAAAGGGAAGAAGGTCGTGTGTTTACATGCTTTGGAAGTGATGGATGAGTTTCAGAGTCGCTAAGGTGAAGTGTGGGGGACAATGATCAAGAGGAGCATTCGAGAGAGAACGGTCACTGTGACCTTTGACCTCCACAATCAAAGTTCATGAGTCCAACTAAACATTTGTACCAAATTTGATCAAATTCCCTGAAGGCGTTCTTGAGATATCATGCTCACAAGAATGGGGCAGACGGACGGACAACCCACAAACACAATGCCTCCAGCAACTGGCTGTCGCTGGAGACATGAGAAAGAAAACAAAAAAGGAGCGGAAGAGAGAGAAGGAGAACAATGAGCAGGGCTGCATTCCAATTCCTTCATTTGCATCCCTCCGTTTCATCCGGAGCTGGAAGGACTTCCTGGTAAAGGATCGAGGAATAATCAAAGAAGAGAATTGGGATTGTTCCCTCAGGTGAAAGTGACGGAGTTAGGAGGAGGGGCAGGGTGTGTGTGTGCGTGTGTGTGTGTGTGTGTGTGTGTGTGTGTGTGTGTGTGTGTGTGTGTGTGTGTGTGTGTGTGTGTGTGTGTGTGTGTGTGTGTGTGTGTGTGTGTGTGTGTGTGTGTGTGTGTGTGTGTGCGTGTGAGCGTGTCTGACCTCACACATGCTCAGTTGGAACGTGCGTCTCTCCTTCTCCAGGTCCTCGGCGATCTCCCCCCCGCTCACCTCGTTCCTCACCATCCCGTACTGACGAGCCAACTCCCTCTTCTCCTTCTCCACCTGCTTACTGCAAAACACGACGTGTGAGACCTCGCGTGTTTAGCTGAACCCATCTTTACAGACAGAGCTTTTTCAGGTGCGTGAACAAAGAACTGTAGCGCTGGATTATAACGTATTATTTTGCATCCTCAAGAGCGAAGCCGAGAAAAAAACCTTTGAATGTTTGATGATCACTTACAATCTGCTCTCGTAGTCCCTCCACGCTTTGTCGAAAGGTTTCTTCAGATCCTGTAGAGACAGGGACAAAGACGGGTGAGAGACAGCGCCACCCTGAGGCCACGTGGAGCTAATACGGTGCAGTAATAGAAAGCAGTGAATAAAAAGATGGTCCTCACCCCCTTCACCTCCCTCAGGTCGCCTTTAACCAGGGAGTCCAGGAAGAAGTGGATGTTGTGGAGCATGCTCTTCAGCTGCACACGCACACACACACACACACACACACACACACACACACACACACACACACACACACACACACAAACGTAAACACAAAATCACACACATTCAACCCAACATACAGATATAATAAATAAATCCTGGATCTGCACCAAATTTGAAAAGGCTCCTCTCTGACACTTAGACAACATCCTTCTACCAAGCTTCATGTAAATGTGTCACTCACCAGGTTCTTCATCGGAGAGACGAGCTCTTTAGAAAAGTCCGCCAGACGATAGAAGGCGGAGCCAACCTCGGACTCTCCGTTTGAGTGACAGTTGACCGACAGCTTCTCCATCGAATGAATGTACTGCTCCAGGTGAGAGACGTGTTCTGAGAGAGAGAGACGGTGTCAGTGCAGAGATCAGTGTGTGTGTGTGTGTGTGTGTGTGTGTGTGGTGTGTGTGTGGTGTGTGGTGTGTGTGTGTGTGTGTGTGTGTGTGTGTGTGTGTTCTGTGTGTGTGTGTCTCTGTGTGTGTGTACCTTGTCCTGAAGTATATTTGGCTTTAGAGGCTTTCTTCATTTTCTGCAACACCAGACGGTCACTGTCCAGAGCCTGAATGAACACACACACACACACACACACACACACACACACAGACACACGAAACAGTTAATATATTCATGCAGTTATTAATAAAAATAATAATAATACATCAACACGGGCACTAAGATTAGATTTTTATCAAATGTTGACTATTTGAAGATGTGCTTTGATTTGACTATTTGTTTTTAAGGCATCTATCAGGAGGAGGAGTTTGCATTTGTCAGGATGAAACCGTATTCTACTACATCCACCTTCATTCATTCTTCTTTCTCTGACAAACCTCTTGTACCAACAGCACGATGTCTGGCATAAGAATTTATCTCTATCTCCTCCAATGTCTATTTATATAAATTATAAATATATGAGAACAAATGTCTCATTGACTGTAAAGTTGTTTTTGACGTTTTCTTTCTCTGAACAGTTTTTTCAAAAGTCCTCAAAGATAAACCGGAGCCTCAGATCACTGGTTTACTGTGATGTTAACAAACTAAAATTCTCATGTCCAAGCTGCAGTTCACCTCATATCCTCATTAACAATAATCTCTCTGTCTCCTCCTCATTAACATTCACGATAACAATGAATACTAATGAGATGTAATCTGTTCCTGTGGTAACATATGCCAACTCTGTTGGGGGTAAAACTGGGGCGGCAGCATGGGGGGGGGTCAGGGGGGCGCGGCTTGACAGCATGTTTTTGAGGCCAGTCAGAGATCTGAGGGTCTGCAGGTCAGAGACTGCAAGTGTGTGTGTGTGTGTGTGTGTGTGTGTGTGTGTGTGTGTGTGTGTGTGTGTGTGTGTGTGTGTGTGTGTGTGTGTGTGTGTGGGTGTGTTTTGGGGGGGGGGGGGTTAGGGGCCCACTGGTTTAAAGAAGCAGCGTGTGGATTTAAGTGGATCTATCAGCAGAAATTGAATATAATAATAATAACAATGCACATAACAGTATGTTAACAAGGAGTGTTGCTAACATTGGGTTTGGACAGCTCAGGGAGAGTTGAGGAAAAGATCATATATATTCACACATTTCATCTTAAAGCCTTGTGAGTTGTTTGCTCACGTTCGGCATCTTCTACCAAACCAGCTGGTTGGTAAACTCCATGAGACGTGTAAACCCTGGACTGGTCACAAGGCTGACACAGAATCAGTGTACGGAGCGACTGTGCTAACCACTGCACCACCGTGCCGCCCAGATCTTGTATTTGGAGATACCTTGTCTGCCATTAATTATTTAGACAGTGGCAGCCAGCCATGTTTAATGTGTCCCACCACAGTTTCATAATGAACCACATTTTTACACACTCATATAAGATTTAAGATCCCTGAGGTCCCTCGTGTGTTTTGCTCTGTTGTGCATGAGAGCGAGCTGCGTTCTCTCGTGCACGCTCCCATCATCAAGCCTCCCAGCAGCCACCACCACAGATTGATCTAATTCTGCGGGAAACATTGAAATGTACCCTAACCCATCCTGGTTGATTAGACCTCTGCTCGGGTTAAAGGTCATAACTGTGCTGCTGGACATTACATGAGGTTAAAGGTGCGGTGGCCGAGACGTTCATTAACGGAGAACACAACTGCAAAAGCTCAAACACAAAAGCAAGCGTGACAACATAACTGCAAAAGTCACTGCTTGAGGTAAATTCATGCAGCTACGGTGTATGTACACCAAAATGCTAGTGGGCGTTTCTATGTTTATTGTATTCGGGATTCGGGTTCGCTTATTTACAAACTCTCTGGCGTCTCTGTTCACTTCAGAACAATGGCGAGTGTTTCTATCATGTTGGCGTTGGAGCTGATAGATGTTGAAGAGCGATTACTTTTTCATAAAGAACTGCAACGAAGAAAAGAAAGATGTCGTCCGTGTTCGTTCTTTCAACGTAGTGCGTATAGGCACATTTTTTGGGGAGGTGTGCATCAGGGTACGTCGTAGGGTTCTGCCTAGGGTTCTGCGTAAGGTTCTGCGTAAGGTGCTGCGTAGGGTGCACCTCTACGGCGTAGCTTCGACGCAGAAGCACGAATTTGGTTTAACTCTGCTCGTTTCAAAGTCAACATCCATTGACGCTCACCTCCATTGTGGTTGTGTATCCGTTGTGTGTCGTGTTGTGGCTTTTGCATTCCTGTTTCCCATTAAAGAGCTTGTGTGCGACGGCAGTAAATGCACCAGTTACAATGATACGTAAAAAGGTGAAGTTTGTCCAACTCGGTCAGGTGCAGTTAATATTAATAAGAGAACGAGGGAGAAGTAAACAAACCTAATAATATAAAGTCTAAAACAACAGGTCTTTAAAATTATGTATCATTACATTGATGACACATGAATGTTATGTTGAATATGTTCTAAACAGCTCCACAGGGGGGGAATGGGGGAGAACAAGGGGGCCCCAGCAGCTCGTTTTTGCCCTGAGGGCCCTCGAGCTGTTTGGTTCGGCCCTGAATATGAGATAGAAGACAAAGTAATCATGTGACTTCCTGTGTGTTAGTTTCATTCATGAGGAAACATGAAAGCTCCTGAATGAGTGACACCACCTCCACACCTCCTCCTCCTCCTCCTCACACCTCCTCCTCCTCCTCCTCTAGTACTGACCTCCTCCAGCAGGTAGACCGTGTTCCTGCAGCTCAGCATCCTGGAGGTGAAGGAGGAGGTGGTGGGGGAGCTCCAGTCCTCCTGCACCTCATGCACGAACTCCGGCACCGACACACACTCCGGCATGGTGCTGCAAACCACCGGGACCAACCGGGACCAACCGGGACCAACCGGGACAGTCTCACAGAGCAGAACAAAAGAACCAGAGCCAGTGACGATGCTGATCAATAAAATGATTTAAAGATCCACAGTGTGAAGCAGAAATAATCCCATCAGCTCTGAGTTCTGGTTCTAACCCTGATGATTAACGACCGGATCCGGTGCCTCCTCCTCGGTCACTTCGCCGCAGCATCAGTCGCTTCTTCCTCCGAACAAAAGGTGAGAAACCCCCGCAGGAGAAATAACCTGAACGGGCCCAGCCTCCACGGTGAAACACAGAGTATTGTAAATATGAAGTATTTTAAAATAGAATTCATGAAGGTTTTCAGATGGTTGGGTCTTCATCCGGAGGAGCAGCCTCACTAACCCGCCCGGGTCTGCGCGTGAGAGCCGGCTGACAAAGAGCGGAGCAGCCGAGCGGGGAACCGGAGCTCGGGGCACCGGGGCCGGGTAGAGATGAGAGGATGCGTCCGGTGTCTCCTCCTCAGATTCATCTCTTCTCCTCCATCACCTGCTTTTCTCCGCGTTTCCTCCTTTATTCTCACCGCATGGACAGGCGCGTTCACGGTGCACGGCGGCGGAGCCCTCTGCCGCGGCGGCGCGCCCTGCTGACCGAGCACAGAGGTGCACTGGGAAGAGGCATTAAGGTCCTTATGATAAATAATATTATTATATATTATTATATATTATATTATTATACATTGTTATACCATAATACTACCACTGTTTTAATACGTTTTATTTAGAACACAGAGGTAAACTGGGAACAGGAATGAAGGTCCTTATAATAAACTACCATCTTACAAAGGTCTGTTTTATTATTGTCAAACCTGCTCAAAGGGTTTTATTAAATTTAGTTTGGTTTTAGAGAAACAGAAAGAAAGAGAGAGAGAAATACTTTACACAGAAACAACCATATCACTTTGCTGTATATGGGTTTTATTTATTTAGAGCACATTAAAAAAGAAGTTGTTTTGTTTTAGAGACAGAAAGAAAGAAAGAAACTTGTTTAACATAATATGAAAATCACATGGGTGTATATGGTTTTATTCAGACTGGTTTGTCAGAAAATCTCTGACAGACGAAGTGACGTAACCATCTCTGAAGCTAGCATGGCAGAAAACAGAGAGCGACTCCTCGAACAGCAGCACAACCCAAACTGTTAACTGGTTGCAGATGTAACTTCCCTTCTGTCTCTGACACGAGTCAACGTTCATCTCCACATGATCCGTCATCATCATCAGAGTCTCAGAGGAAACAATCACAGCCGGCGTCTGTAAACAAACCATTCAGACTTCCTGTGGTTCAGACTGAAGACGAGGACGAGGAGGTTTGGAGTCTGGAGGCTGAGTCCTGACTTTGACTCAGCGTCATCTGTCAAACTGTGTTTTTCTCATTGTTACACTGAATTATCTATGAGTAAAAAAGGTTCGGAGTCCAGAGGATGAAACACACGGGAGCCTGTCCACTTCCTATTCCTCCCATTCTGATCTGATCCGTCCCCTGGTTACTACAATGAAAGATAATTTAATCTTAAATGAATATGGAATCTGAGTTCTAATTTTGTTGTGTTTTCTGTTCACTGCCTTCAAACAGATCAAACTGATATTCATATTTATTTATTTATTCACTCAGAAATAGCAGCAAACATTCACATTGATCTTTCTGAAACTGGTATAAATGAAAATGTCAACTTCAGTTCTGTGTCAGTGCAAAATATACTTTCTTTATTTGACTTACTTATTTGCTTTCAACATAAAAAACTCGCAACAACAAATGTATTTAATCAACAAAATTAAACTTGTACACAATAGTGTGAATCTTTTTGTTTTGGAAAAGTGCTTATTTGTTGGATGTGAGTTTGTCCAGTGATGCTACACAGTAATAATATTTAAATGACATTATATTAATATGTATATAAGCATGAAGTAAAAGGTGTCCAGTAATTTTCTCTGGTTGTGAATGACAGTCAAAGAGAATCCTAAATACTTCAATCATCATCAGATCAGTGGGGACGCTGGGTGATGGAGTGAAGTCCAGGCTGAATGTATTAAATCATGATTGAGTTCCACAGTGATCAGCTGGATGGTGGAGCTGCAGGTGATGAACACTCTGCACGTTTCTTCATCCCTTGATGACGAGTGCGGAGATTTGCTGTGGCAGCGTGTAGACGATGAGGCCGAGGAAGAGCGCAAGGATGGCGAGGATAATCAGAGTGATGATGAACTTCTTGAACTTCTTCCAGATGAGGAAGATGAAGGTCTTCATCGGGTTGATGAACCAGTTGAAGCTGGTGGTTGGACGACTGGGGGGACGACAGGAGACTGGTTACTCTACAGCAGGCTTCATGTCACACTAGCATTTAAAACTGATCAATTTCACAATGACGTTGATACACTCGAATGAAACTGCTGCAAAGTTAAAAAGTTAAAAAACACAAGTAGTGACAGGGGACACCAACAGTCTCTCTTCTGTGAAAATATATACTCAGAAGTTTATTTGAAGTTAATTTGAGCCTCTGGCAGTCCGCACTGCTGCTCAGCAAGGAAACTATTCATGTAAAAAATTGGTGCCTACATGTGTGTGTGTTATATGCGTGTGTGTGTGTATGTGTGTGTGTGTGCGTATCGTACTTTGGTTTGTCCAGAGGCTCCGGTTCTTTGCGGGCCCGCCCCACAGGGTTGGCCTCCGCCTGCTCCAAGGCCACCAGCTGAAGCTCGGCCTCCACCTTCCCCTTCACACGAGTATTAAAAGAGCAGTTTGGATTAGACTTAGTTTTTACATCTACATTAACTTCAGCGATGGAAACACTGTTAAATAAAGAGAGGTTTTTCAAATAAGGGCCTTTTCCTCATGGAAAACACTGAGGTGGGTGAAATAACCAGAGCTGTAATGTCTCACATGGTAAATTCTGTATAATGCACATTTCCACCGTACACTCCACTCTGAGGAAAACACTTTTTCTTTGTAAGACTAATATTAATCCCACATAATGTCCAGTTACTTCCACCTCACGCTTCCTGTGCCCAAGTTTCACACATTAAAACCACAGCATGGAAAGGAAGTTATCTAAAAATCTGCATTGGCTCCAAATGCCCTTCGTCATCTTACTCAAATTCAAATGCATAAACCCCAAATTACAGAGTGCAGAGATGTCGTTACAGCCGAAATGCAAATCATTTGTATATTTAGGAGTCAGGTTGTTTTGCACCATTAGCAGGAAGGTGTTGCCGCTGCTGTCGATGTACTGGAGATGCTCCTGTTTCAACTTTTTCCTCTTGTCCTTGCTCTTCTTCTTTCCCTTCTTCTTGGCCTCCTCCTTCTCCTTCTCCTCCTTCTCGAAGTCCTCGGCCGTCTTCTGCCGGGTCAGTGGCCACCAGCCCTTCATCTTCTTGGCACGGAAGATGGAGAATCGGGGGCTGGCCCGATCCTTCGCCATCTCGATCGAGCACTGACCGGACGACTTTGCTGCTCGCACCATGTCGCTGAGAGGAAGCTCGATGGAGCCTGGGGGAGGACGAACAAAAGATGAGGAGGAGGATGAGGAGCAAGAGGAAGAAGATTTTGGTTAAACTGTTTTAACCCCTGAACCTTGAATAAAAAAAGTTGCTTCAAAGCAAATCAGGTCCCTTTTAAGGCAACTCTGAAATTCTATTTAAAACTTTAAAACTTTAAAAACTAATTTTGGAAGATTGGAAATATCAGTGTCTGAGATTTCTCGGGTGAATTAAATGTAGTTTGTGCTTTTTCAACTGCTTTTAATTTGAAAAATCTCGAGTTGTTCCGTTCACTGAAAGCAGCTGAACAGAAAAGAGACAACAGATCAGAATGAGTTAGAAACTGAAAACAGTATTTCTGTTTGAGACTAGAAATCAGGAGAACATCATCATAACAGATTTTTTTTACTAAAATATGTGGAAATAAAGGAAGTAAGAATCAATAGAATGTTAATAAATTCAGTTTCAGTGGATTTTGTGTCTCACCCAGGAAGTCGTTGGCTGAGATGCGATCATAGTCCCACACCTGCAGCGTCAGAACAGCCGGCTGTCGAAACTCCGACTCCTCCAGAGAGAAGAAGGACTCCTTCTTCTTAAAAACCACCTCTTTCTATAGGACCAGAGATTTAATACATTTACACTAACAGACAACCAGACTGTAAATCACAGTGTTTCAGTAAAATCCTCCTGACGCCTCCTAGGGGCAGGAAATACTCAGAAACACTTGAATTGAACAGAGTTCACCTCAGTTGGAAGGTAGTCGAAGCGGAACACGAATCTCCAGTTGAAGTTTCCTTCTCCGGTCAGAGAGTTGAAGTGGACGTCAGTTTCCTGTTTGTCTGGCTCCAGTCCCTTTATCCATCTGCACAGATAGGTACCTTTGTTACCATAGCTAGGTTAGCTTGAATTACTCGTGTGCGTGCCTGAGTGGGTTAGGGTTAGGGTTAGGGTGTGTGTGTGTGTGTGTGTGTGTGAGCCTGACCCTTTAACGTAGATGTCGGATGAGGGTTCACCAGTGAACGGGTTGACATCGTCCAGAAACACATCGTCCGCGTTCCAGATGATGACTCGCAGCTCGTACCTGTTGCCATAGGAACAACGAAAGGTTACATATTATCACTCCTTCAGTTCTATTCTACTGTACTTGACCGACTCACTGTTCAGGTAGGCGGGGCTTGATGTCAACAGGGGGCGGGGCTGGGACATCGTTAGGAAACATGTCCACCCACATATGAAGGTAACCCTGCAACACGCACACACACAAACCACTTCAGTAACATAACGGTGTGTTTACTGTTGTTGAGCGTGACTGTGCTTGTTTGTGCTGTGATCACCTGTGGGAGTCCAGGTTTGTCCGGGTTCAGCAGGGACCGGACCTCTACGTGCTCCGGGACCAGGCGGATGGCACCAGGGAGGAACTCGCTCATCTCCCCCCAGCGCTGCAGCACACTCAGGGCCGCGTGCTCCTCTATCTCTGCCTGCTCCTCTGGAGAGAGCTGGTTCTTCTTCAGCAGACCTGACAACAACAACAACAACAACAACAACAACAACAACAACAACAACAGTCTAGAGTTAGAGCCATTTATACAGTTTGTGGTGTTAGCAGCAGCAGTAGAGCCAGGTCGTAGTAGCAATACCAGTGCATGATATATTCTGAATGTGGGTCCACAGAGGTATAATCATACGCTCTTCTCCTCCACTTTTACTAATTGGCTGTTTCTCTACCTGCTTATCTCACCACCTGTCTGTCTGTCTGCCTGTCTGCCTGCCTGCCTGCCTGCCTGTCTGTCTGTCTGTCTGTCTGTCTGTCTGTCTGTCTGTCTGTCTGTCTGTCTGTCTGTCTGTCTGTCTGTCTGTCTGTCCTACCTTCAGGTACTGCGTCTGGTGGGATTTTGAAGATCTTGTTGAGGATCTTGACCTGAGATGTTCTGTACTCCGGAGACGGGATGCTGTTCTCTCTGCAGAGCTGAGCCAAGATGGCGGACGGCTTCTTTGCATCCCGCCAAATATTGTAGCCATCCCTAGAGAGAGAGAGGGAGACAGACAGGTAGATAAATACTGATAATAAAGTGTCGTAATACATTTTCCAACAAGTAGTACCAGTGCAAATATTCAATAGTTGTCAGTCTTCGAAATATTCCAAACATATGTTCTATTTTATCATTCAACCTCACAGAGACCGTCCTACATGTCTTCATCTCATGCAGCAACCTTTTCCCCAACTAAACCAAAAATCTATTGATCGACTCCAAACGGTGCAGAACTCAGTCGTCGGGCTTTTAATCACAAACAAGAGACGAGATCAGAGGCCTGAGATCTGTCCCAGAAACCGGCTGAGAACTAAAGAGGACAGAGCATCTGCAGTCAGGGCCCCGAGGCTGTGGAACCATCTGCCTCAGGAAATCATGTCGACTGTCTCCTCTTAAGAAAAACATGCATCAGAGAGCCACTCCTCTATTATAGCTATTGTCTTTTAAATGTGAAGTTTTTTTTGTAATCTGGATTTTAAATTTCCTCTATAAGTATAGACTACTATTATTTCACGTGTTTAACTAAATTAAAGTACTGTATTGTTTCCTAGTTTGGAACTTTAAGTGTCATAATGTTCTAATGAGTTCTAATGTGTCCATGTATTTCCTTTCTGGTACTAATTTGTCATAGTTTTGGTATTAATATGTCCTACTACTAGTACTGAGGTGTCACAGGTGTCACAGTCCTCGTGTGTGGTCTTTTCTACTTTGTCCAGACTAATGAGATGTGGTCGTACTAACGTGTCATAGTAAAGAGCCAGCCCACAGCAGGCTCTGTGGCGGCTGTAGAACCGGTTCTCCAGGTCGAGCCGTGTCTCGCCAATGACGTCATCAGCGCCAATGAGGTCGTGGTCCATCACCATGATACCCAGCTCTGTCTCCAGTGGGAAAGATACGGTGAGTTCAAACACCCTGAAAGACAAAGTCAGACAGACAGTTGGACAGTCATAGGCGGTTGGACTGGTACAGGTGGTACAAACAGGTACTCACTCTCCGAACGTGGGGTTTAGCTGTTTGGGAATGTATCGATCTTTGGTGTCGAGACTCTGCTGTCCGACCCGAATCACCAGGTACGGGTCAGCTTTCCCGTTCGGGTCTGTGGGAGCCAGACTGGTGGCCTGGACACAAACAGACACGTTAGAACACAAAGTAAAGCTCACAGTGAAAAACACAGTACCAGCAGGGTTAAAGGGGAAATGGCTCCTTTGTAGAAGCAAACTCTCATATCTCAGATTTCTGCACATAATTGAATTTCTTGAATGAAACAAAAATGAAAAGGATCCTTAAAAAAAAGTTTATATACAAGAATTATGTGGTTGTCACTGTGACCTTTGACATAATGACATCATCTTTCTCCAAATAACAACTGGTCAAAACTTTGACCTTTGACAACCAAAATCGAAAAATGTAATCCCTTTGTCTAAGTGAACATTTGTGTCAAATTTCAAAGGATTTTCTCGAGTCGTTCTTAAAATGCGTTCATAGGGCATTGCTTGTACCAAATCTGAAGAAATTCCCTCGAGACGTTCTTGAGTAACTGTGTTCACAAGGCTGTGACGGGCGGATGGACGACCAGAAAACATGATGCCATAAGCAACTGGATGTCACCGGCACAGAGGCATAAAATGTGGAAAGCACAAGTAACTAATACAAAGACAAGCGGTGGTAGACAAGTACCTTGACAATGTAGACTCGGACTAAGACTTTGAGTGGTGAATTTTTGGGGATTCCATCTGTGATCTGACACTTGGTGTTTTCTCTGTCTTCTAAATCAATCGGATAAACCAAGAAGGAGCCCTGAGGACAGAGAGGACAGAGTAATGGACACCTGGTATCAGAGTAACAGAAAGAAAGACTAGAACCTCTCCGTCCACGGTACCTTGTATTTCCCCATCAAGCGCTCCTCTTCGTCCTCAGCCTCGTCGTCAGCGCTCGCTTTGCCTTTATACAGCGGGAAGATCTGCAGCCAGTCCTGGAACTGACTGAACTCTGACTCCAGATCACTTCCATACAGCTGAGCCCACACACACACACACACACACACACACACACACACACACACACACACACACACACACACACACACACACACACACAGGAAGATTACATTTCTGTCTTTATGCATTCACCTGACCTGGGACGAAAATTAGACTGGTTTTAAATCATATTTCGCATCTGATTC
Organism: Reinhardtius hippoglossoides; assembly: GCA_006182925.3. Classification (NCBI taxonomy): domain Eukaryota; kingdom Metazoa; phylum Chordata; class Actinopteri; order Pleuronectiformes; family Pleuronectidae; genus Reinhardtius; species Reinhardtius hippoglossoides. The sequence goes on from CM031672.1 coordinate 25,921,582, forward strand.
AGGGTTTTTCTGCCGCTGACGTCGCAGCCTAAACTGTAAACTGTCAATCACAGTGATGTCACACACCGTCAGTGTGGCGATCGTCTTGCGCTTGGGAGGTTCGATCTCAATCACCACATCTTCCTCCTCTTCCTCTTCGATGTTCGCCATGGTCAGATTCGCTCCATCTGAAAAGGATCTGTAAGTTAATGATTATAGCCTATAAGGAAGCAACATAACAAAATATTGAAAATAAATAGGTATATTTATATCTGAAATAACCCAGATGAACTGTACCTCCATCTGCTTGTTCCTCCATCTCCTGTTCCTCAGCAGCCTGCAGACAATCAAGAGACATGCAGAGTAAAAAACTGATTGATTAGTGTAATTTTTCTCTTGATTCAAATTGTAATGTGTATTTTTACATATGTTCTATGTAAAGGAACTCCATCTTAACATGTAGCCTGTTGTTGACCTTTCTAAAATGAATTATCTGGTAATCATGTCCCAATAAGGGCCTTTTAAATACATATAATACATATTACCCAACAGTAAAATAAATACACAACATACAAAATGTTCATATACGTTACAGCACAAGAACCAAATAAATAATGAATACATAGTTTGTTGTTTATTTCCCTATTATTTATTCTTATATTTGTTTTTCATGTTTTCTTTTCTTATTATATGTAATTGTTTTAATATATATATATATACAGAAAGACAAATTAAAAACATGATGGACCAAATGGAGTCTCACCTGTCTCTCTAGCTCGTCCACTGAAGCATAATATTTCGACCACCAGTCCAACTCCTCCTTCTCTGGCAGCTCCTCTTCCAGCTCCTCCCCCTTTTTCATCAATTGCTTCAGAGGAGACTGAGACAGCGGGAAAAACGTCAACATCAACACAATCTTTCATCTCACATGGTTCAAATCTGGTGAAGGAGGTTAATCAACATACGCGAACCAGCTTCATGGGGTTGAAGGGAATCTTCGACTGTTTGATTGTCAGGGTGCTGAGTCCCATCTTCTTCACTGTGGACAGAGTGTTGACCTTCACTGGGTTCCGCCTCACCACTGGTAAAGAAAACAGTGTCCATTTAAATTTCAGAAGAGAAGTCAACCACAAGCTCCTTATCATCAATTTGACTCTAAATGGGACCATAATTTACTAAATGAACATAATGCTATATTGAAGAAGACTTGAAACTGGACCATAACGTTCCTTAGGAAAAAGTTTACTGACTTTATAAATCGAGTGAGAAGTAGAGCCATATGGACTTCTATAGAAACTGACTTGAGTCGCCCTTCGCTGGTCATTCCAGAGAAAACAGGTTTCAGGTACTACCACATTAGCTTCAGTTTCTGGACCCAGAGTCTACGTCCATTTTTATGTAAGTCTGTCAATGGGTAGTTCTTACCTTTTGGTTGAGGCTCGTCATCTTCCTCCTCTTCCCTCCCCCCCAGCTCAGGTGGGGCATAATACATGAGACTCTGGACCACGTGGGTCCCAACTAGAGCAAGTCGACCGAAGGCTCGATGCTCAACCACAAACAATGTCAGAGGAGGATGGAGGTAGGCCTGTTCCGGCAGGTCCTGATTGCACCAGACAGGCAGACAGAAAAACCAGAGGGAGGACGTTAGCTGTATGCTTGCAATGGATACACAGAGTGTGCCCAAAATATTCAGTGAAAGAAGACGTAGGTCTTCAACCTAAATGAGCAACTGATGTCAATAACACTCAGTAATGACATAAACCGACCACGTCAATGTAGCGGACCAGCTCTTTAAAGTTGGGGTGAGTCTTGTAGTTCTCGACCTCTTCAGACTCCAGCTGTCTTCCTGCACACTCCACCCTCACCAGGGGGCGCTCCACCTCAAACAGCTGCACCCTCTTCAGCTCCCGCAGACCCCAGAACAGCACCTGAGCACAAATGCACACCTATAAGCCTACTGTCCCATAAACACTAATACACAATACGGTGAGTTTGCATGTGTGAGACCTCTATCCTGAAGGTCTTCAGAACAGGTCGGACTCCTTCTGGGATGATGTAATATCTCTCCTCCTCAATGTAGGTCAATTCCTGAGGGTCTGTACTGCTGGGGAGGCAGGGCTGCAGGCGCGAGATGAGAGTTTAGTTCACTGCCTGGAATTAATTCAAGTATATTGTGTTTTTGTTCATAACGTGACACTTTTTCTTATTCAAGACCTGGAGTCTACTTCAATTGTTATCACAGTCTATGGAAGAGAGAGACACTAAGCAATTGATTTATTGATTAACAGGTGTCACCTCTCCAAACCCAGAGTAGTCCAGCTCGATGAGCTCGAAGGCAGCCAACAGCTCGCCGGCAGGGGCCCTTCCCAAGTTGATGTCAAAGAAATTGAGGTTGGGCCTCTGGTAGAACTGCTCCACAGGTTTAAACTCTGGCTCTGCAAACGCCCGACCCAGCGGCTTCGGACTACCCTACACAAACACCATAACACAGGCTGTTTTAACAGCATTTCGTCAATGAATGATTTGTAACAATACTAAGAAGGAGAAGAAGAAGAAAGAAGAAGAAGAAGAAGAAGAAGAAGAAGAAGAAGAAGAAGAAGAAGAAGAAGAAGAAGGTCAGTGTCACCATTGAGTCATAGTCAAAGACGTTGATGATGATGAGGGGCGGGTCTCGTTGGAGCTCCTCCCTTGTTCCTTCCAGCAGGACTCTGTCGAACAACAAACACTCACACCAGGCTGGAGAGAGCGTGTCAGGCAACATCTGACAACACACACATGTAAACACAAACACAGAGAATAAGTATAAAATACTTTGTGTTAAAGGGGCACTCCACCAATTTCACATATCAGGCTCAGAATTTTTAATCAGTGACAGTATGTTATTGAATAGAATGAAGAAATGAACCTTTCTATGAATGGGACGATTGTACCATTGTACCTACCCTGGTGACCTGGCACTGGGTAGAGAAAAGGACCTTGGCAAAGGGATCTGACAGGCCGTTGTCGTCAGCTGCAATTAGGCCACGCCCCTGGTACAGGTGACATCGTAGTTGGAAGTACCTGCTATCTGCAAAGAATAAGATCTACTTTCACCGAGGATGAGTCGAGCTAAGACGTAATGCAAGTCTTGGTATTTTCTTTTAAGTACAGACAACAAGAAATATCATCATCAATCCTTCTGCTGGAGGTCAGCTGACTCACCCTGGCAGGACAAACTAACAGGAAGTTTCCTCCTCCCCGCAGTGACAAGGTTCCTCTGCTCCTCCGCCTCCTCCTCAAAGACCGGCAGGAACTCATCCGGTAAGCTGTTGGTTGCCTCTTTACTGTACTTGGATGGACCAAGCCACAGGTAGACCTCAAGCTTAGCAAAGATCTCCCTTGCTGAACCTCCTGGAGACTGAAAGAATGGACAGAAACACAGACTAATGATTTCACTGATGATTCTAGAGACAAAAGAGCAATGGCCAAAGACGTTTTTAGAGACAGAACAATGATTGTCATCTATGATTTTGAGGCAGAAAGATGAGCATCCTAGAGGATTTTAAACATGGAACATCGAGCGTTATCAGTGGTTTTAGAGAAGTAACACTGAGCCTGTAAGAGACAGGATGAGTGAATGATATCGATCATCTAGTGACGGAGCAGTGAGCATAATCTGTGATTTTAGAAGTGGTCATCAGTGATGTGTAAGACCGAAAATGAACATCATTTATGATTTTAGAAAAAGAATGGTGACCGTCAGCAATGACTTTTAGAACTACATGTGTCATGGATGATTTAGAGACAGAACAACGAGGGTCCTTGATAATTTTAGATACCTTCATGTACAGGGTGGTGACTCGGCCACAGTCTCGTCCCTTCTGTCCTCCACCAATGAGAAAAAGATGGAGTGGGCAGGGATCCTGATGTAAGCCAATCGCTTGCTTCCACTCAGTAACCACAGAAACGCATCCGGGATGGTATTCTGGGGCTGGAAAGAGTGTAGTTTGGGGTGGGAGGTCAGACCTCAAACATGATACATATTGCAATCTTTGCTATCTTGTATGGTGACCTATGGTGATCTCTCTCTGACCTCTTTAGCCAGAAGGCGGAGTTTCTTCAGGAGTTTCCTGGTATCCATCAACCGCTGTTTGGCCACCCGCCTGGTTATCCTACGTCTGGCCCTCACTGCCTGTCTGGCCAGCAGGACCTGGAGACAGTCAGCCATTCAGTTAGTAGGTAGTTATATAGTGACAGGTACAGAGAGAGAGAGAGAGAGAGAGAGAGAGAGAGAGAGAGAGAGAGAGAGAGAGAGAGAGAGAGGAGAGGGAGAGAGAGAGAGAGCAGACTCACCAAATTCTTCTTGATGAACTCCTTCCTGCATCTGTCTAGGTTGTTGGGACGACACTGAGACTTCCTTTCTGCGAAAACAGTAAACTGCCTGCAGGGAGACAAACCGACAAGAGGATAAAGAGGAATAAAGGAAGGAAGACAGACAGCGATAAGGACAGACAGGGGTACAGCCAGTTACATAGTTGTGGGGACAAATCAAACTATTCTGTACGAAAGGGAACTGACTTGCAGGAGGCCAAGAGCTCCAGGAGCACCGCCACCAAACGTTCCTTCGCATTACTCTTCGGCCTCCTCAGGAGTCGTTCCACCTCATCAAGACCATACTCCTACGGTGCAGTGGAGAAGACATGACCACAGTTTAGACACATCACATCATTCTGTATTATTCTTTGAAGAAATTAATAATTTGTGCCTTACCAGCCTGTCGGCCATCTTGCTAAGCCAGTTTGCCTGATTGAGACGAAAGCTGTGATTTTCAAACTGACTCCAGACAAACAGACAAGGCTTCGGTTTCATGGAGGGAGGCTGGAGGGGAAGACACTGGTATGACCTGAGAGACAGACAGAGAAGTAGTGGGCAGTATTTATCTCTCCAAGAATTGCTACCATATTATGGTAAATGGCATTGGCAACACAGTGGTCAAACCAATGGGATCAAATACACAAACAACCCTTTGAAGGACTTTCAATTGGCCTGACAGAAGTCCTGGCAAACTGTATGACAATGCAGGAAGGAGAGGCAGGGCTTAACACGTGGGAAGCAGACTGCTGACATAGACTGAAGATACTGTTGGTGAGGGGAACAGAAAGCTTTGAGAAACTCTTAAACCTTACTGACATGCCACTTGTGGAAGAGGCCGGGTTTGAGGACTCAGACAAACCAAGGTAAATACTGGAGAGACTATCCCATCTGGTCTGGGAATAACCAGACGGTGCTTGGGAAGAAGTATAAATAGGCTTCTTTATTTGGCATGCTGTCCCTGGGCTTACCTTGAACAAGTGGCAGACAATTGGAAGGTGGATGGTGGTGTTAGTTCTACCTACCGAGGCACAGGGGGGCATAAAGGCAACTTTGAATTGCCCGAAGTAAGAGCAATGCAAGAACATCTATGAAATAAGTTTTTCAAGATAAAGTGCACAGATTAGGATTCTGCAGCCACTTCATGGATCCTGGCCGTGAGAGACTCTTTCCCATTTGGCCAAGAAGTCTTTAGGTATCACCCAGGAGCATTTGAAGGAGGTGGCTGAGGAGCTTATTCAAGCAACCTTAGTGTGTCTCCTGATCCTGCCCCATGTAGGTGCAGAGGCTATTTACCTGTCATAGGTGCAGAGGCTATTTACCTGTCATACTCAGTAGCCTGGGGTCTCATAGGAGTGGACAATGATCTGTTCTCAGGTTCCAGATTCAGCATCTCCTCCTTGTCGAGCTCCTCCTCTGACTCCAGCAGACCCTGTGCTTCCTCACTCAGATCCTCCCTGCTGCTCCTTAGCTCCTCTCTGCTCCTTCTCAGCTCCTCCCTGCTCTGGTTCTTCTTGGATCTCCCGACCCCCATCGCTTTCCCATAATTCCCTGTGAGAAACAGAACAGCTGGTGAAGCTCAGGGGTTTGATATTGGCAATACAATTCCCCATCTTAACAGTGGATGTATTATCCATGTGCCAAGCAAACTATTTTTATACAAGCACCATCCCAAGGACTAATATTCAGTTCCCATAACTCCAGGTAGCCACAATGGTCTGGTAACACTTTTTAAACTGGCATCAGATCCCGACTCAGGCCCGAAGGCACAAATTCACCAAATTGAACTGATCTATAACTTATGTTGAGTATAACCTGCATCTCCAAACCCGAGTCAATACCTAATTGGCAGCTATATTTAATCGTCACTGCTTACAGCTCACATTTGGTTCTCTATGGAAAACTCTTTGGAAAACTATTTTGATAATCGATTGATTATTGACATAATTTTTCACGAAAATTGTCAAACTGTCAAACCTTCAGTGTCAGCCTCTGAATTGTGCTTTCCTTTGACTTATGTTATAGTGTTGAATATATTTATGGTTGGATAGATTAATTAAAGTAATTATTGTTGAGCTGCTGTTGTGTATGTCCTGGTACATGCATATCTGTGATTAAATGGTTCTCACAACCAGGATAATAGAATACACTTTTTACCTATGGAGAGTTCAAACGTCAGTGGTCTGGTTCCTACAGACGAGTCTATCATTGTGACTTCAAACAGAGATGCAAACAGCAGAAAATCCTCCCTTTCCCCCAGGAAACCCTGAGGATGAAAAACAAAGACAAATCTGAGAGATGCAGGACATCACACTCCAAAAAGATGAGCAACAAATAAAGAAAGAAAGACGAGCAGGAAAAGCAAATAGATATTGAAAGTCTGGAAGAACGCCATACAGAAGAAATCTTTGATAGTGAATGTTCATAAACACAAATGGTGCTGGTGACGAGGGCACTGACCTCAGGGAGAGGGTGGATATCCTCAGTCTCCACGGTAACAGATTCTGGTACCTCAACTCCTGCATCTCCTGACTCACTGAGAAATCCACTGGCAACTGTGGATGCTATGGCAAAAACAAGCAATTGGTGTTCCTGCTCACAGCATTGTTTCATGCTATAGTTCTGCATATATGAAAAAATAATGGCATTTGCAGTGTCCTGGACCTGTATGTGTACTGAACAGGGCCCAAGTTAAAATGCGTCTCATCATCAAGTCTTTTTCTCAAAAAAAAAATGTTGGAAAAGAAGTTCTCTTTGAATCACTGACCCTCATTCTTCTCCTTCTTCTTGCTGCTCCTCTTCTTCCTCAGTCCAAGCTTCCCCAGTTTTCCTTTCACCTTTCGAAAACAGAAATATGAGCCCATGAAGTTAGACATCAGAAGAGTTAAGGTGAGTCACAAAAGATTTCATTAGATATTGTGACTACATAGGTAATAACATCCTGACTCTGAGGTGTTATACGTTTACACAGAGCTTTACTGTTATAGAAGAAAAGGAGGAAGTGGCCACCTTTCCCAGGGAGACTGAGCCTGTATCTGCTATGGCAGCGGTCGGTGAGGCGTAGATCTCCACACTGAGGGCAAGGAGGATTCGACCACGATAAAAGATTCCTTCACCAGTACCCTGGTTCAAAGCCTGGAGGAAAAACAAGTATTACCCAAATTATGGTTTGTTGGGGCAATTATTGGGGCAATGTGCAATGACTCCCTGGAGTCTTTGTTGGATTCTTGGCAATAGAACACCAAGACTTTTTTACCCAACCCTACAAGAAAGTGAAGATGTGTATTTCTTTAAATGTTGAGTTTGGTTTACCTGGTGGACGTCTCCAAGGGTGGAGTTCTGCGGAGAACCATACAGGTTGACCCAACTGGGCCCAAAGGTGGGGTTAAACCCTGCAGACAAAAGATAGACAGACATTCCCCTGTTAAGTCAGGCGATACGCAAGTAAAGGCTGCTCTCTCCGTGTAAAATGCTAATTATACCATTCCTGGTGGGGTCAGAAATCTGCTGCAGATCCAGGAAGTGTGTTGCCAGGGCGATGTCTCCCATTTTGACGTCATCAAGGACTTGGATTCTGATTCGTTGCGCCAGAGGAGGAAACTGTTCGATGAAGTTGATCTCTTCGTTCCAAACTGGACAACTGGTGGCGCTGCCGACTGATGTCTCCCCCTGGATTCATGAATACACATAGAAAGACAAAGTGACCCTTTTTAACATTTCAGGAACTATGGAACTAAAGAAGCTAAACTCAGGAACTATCCTCAGAGCAAACAGTCACCACTCAACTAATGCTTCCTCCCACTGAGGGCGGAAGCACTAGTCCTTTTCACGTTCTATGGGTTCACAAGACCTTGTGGGATTCACAACCAAGGCAAGACTGACCAGCAATGCATAATGGGAAAGTTAAAAATGTATGCAAATCAGAGTTATCGTTTGTTTGAGTTATGCATATTTTGGCCTCTTGGAGTAAAACGTATGTAACATTTGTATAAAAAATATCTCAGTACCTGTTGTCCTGAAAAGGTCACTTGTACATAAGGGTCAATGAAGACTGTCCGGTCAGTGACCTTCGACATCTTGGCCATTAGACCCGAATCCATGGTGGGCAGGCCCTCGGCCCTGTAAATACGAACACGGAAACGAGCCCACGGACGCTCAGAAGCCATACCCCGAGGGAGCAGCAGGTTCCTGCAAGAATAACAACAGCAGTCAGGGCCTAACTGTGCTCATGACTTTTATCATCACATCTGTTTTTAGATTTTTGTGGTGTAGTTGTGTTTTAGTGAATTATTTGTGATCAGAGTGAAGATGATGATTAATATTATATTTTAATACTGTACGATGCAAATACTACTGACTTCTCGATATCCTCACTGGCTCCAGACGTGGAGCCTGGCAGCAGACTGGGCATGTTCAGAGCATCTCCCTTCATAAACACACTGAGGCTAGCCTTAACGTAACCCTTGATCCCTGATCTGGTGTCTGCCGGGTCAGTGAGAGGTGCCCACTTCTGGTAGAAGCGGTGATCTGGAAACGCAGAGATGTCAGAGGTCAGTGAGTACCGCAGTATTTGAATCAGAGTACTCACGATGTGAGCGGTACTGGTACCTGGTTGGTTGTAAACGGTGGAGATGTCCATTTTAAATGTTCCAATGTGGGTCATCAGGAAGGCCAGAGTCCTTCTGTGGAACACCTGAGAGGAGGTGACATCACAGGTGTTCAGTTTGATCATGCTCAGGTCTGTCACCATGGTAACAGCAGGAGAAACACAAGTAAAGACAAAGACCTTTATCTCTATGACTTTATCAAAGAGGATCTGTGGAGCCTCCTGAAACTCAAACTGGAAGTTCTGAAAGAGGATGAGAGGAAAACAGCTGTATTCATTCCACTACATTGTACTTTTTGTAATCTACTGTATAGGATTGTATTGTAGAGTATTCGACTGTACTCTCCACTCTGCCGTACCTCGTTGTAGAACGGGCAGTTGGTCGATTTCTGCGTCGCTGTGTGTCTTTTCTGATCTTCCACTCTGATGAAAACTGCAGGACTGATGTTTACTCCAACCAACTTCTGAGCCTCCAGGATGTTTACATTTACCTGCACACACACACACACACACACACACACACACACACACACACACACACACACACACACACACACTTAGTGGGTGTTGGACTACACCAGGGTTGAGTCTTCATACTATGATTTTCTGATGCTTAAAGGTGCAATAATTGAGTTTTTGGTCACTAGGGGGCAGCAGATACAAGTTGTGAGCCTTGACATATCATCCCCTTGTGTGTTTGCATGGCCTTGAATTAACTTTTTGTCAAAGAGTTGGTTATTTACACATTCAGCAGTTCAGGAGTCATGTTTCAGGCGGGGGAAGTTAAATGTTTACCAGCCTGTTTGTAACTGTGTCTATTCTCTGTTTGGTGATGAGCAGTGAACATCTGATCGGATAGATGCTACATGTTGGAATGAAAATGGATGAATGGATGGATGGATGGATGGATGGATGGATGGATGGATGGATGGATGGATGGATGGATGGATGGATGGATGGATAGACGGCCTCACCTGGAAGCTCTGTACTCTGGGTGTTCCTGCGACGACACTTCTGGACAGTGGCCTGCACCGACTACACAGATACACACAGACAAACACACTGTTAACTCCACCCAGGTGAGTTTGTGATGAGTTGATAACACACATGTAAAGATCCAGCCCGGTGAGCAGACCTCAGCAGAGGAGTGATAGTGATGTTGGAAGACTCCAGGTCCGCCAGGTCATCGTCATAATCGTTATCGTCGTCGTCGTCTTCATCATCTCCAGTCATGACCAGGCTTCGGCCCAGACGCCGGGCCTCCCGCTCCAGCTGATCTGGTCGAACGGGAGTCCTCTGACTGACAGGAGAGAGAGAGATTTGGTGTGCTTTGTTTTATCTATCTGCCATTGGTACAAACATTCACAAGGATTCAAAGATGAACCGATTCAATTTTGGTGGTTGGGGGGTCAAACGTCAAGGTCACCGTGACCCTTACAAACACATTTCTTTGCCTTGTGAACGTGATATCCTAGAGACACCTCCATAAAATCCTTTCAAATTCAGTACAAACATTCACTTGAACTTACGGGTGAACTGATTAGATTTCGGTGCTCAAAGGTCAAAGGTAATGGTTGGCAGAGGCATAGAACTGCAGGGCCGCAATTCTAGTTATTTTCCGTGTTCGTGTGTGGCATGTTGGTGCAGTGGTGAGCACTGTTGCCTCACGCTCCTCCCACACTGCCAAGACGTGCATGTTGGCAACCACCTCCCACACCGATTGGCTTGCTATAGCTGAGAAAATGCATGTGTGAGTGGTGTTAGCTCTCACCTGTCTGGGTCGTCAAATCCTTCATTCCTGAAGATCATACCTGATCTGAGGATGAAGACAGGAAGAGAGAGAGACAAGGGAAGAAAAAGATTTGTTCAGTCCGGTTCTGTACTGGACCACAGATCTTCTCATCTGACTCCAGAAACAACAGAGAGCAAGTGCTCCTCTAACTCTGCTGTCGATGTGAGTCAGAACTGGAAGGTTTGTGTCCCTGATCCACACCACAACCAGAGTCAGGTTTAGTATCAAGAGTGAAAAGGTAAGTTAGGTTTACAGTCATGTGTGGACATGAACTTACTCATCTTTCTCTTCAACGTCCAGGAAGTCAAGTCCCACCCATCCTCCTGCAGATCCCTCAACTGGATGATAGTTGATATCCAGCTCGATATAGATCTAGAGAGAGAGAGAAGAGAGAGACGTGATATTGACCAGGGTCAGTTTTCTCTAATAAAAGAGTGTGTGTGAGACTTTCCTTCCATCAAAAATGGAATTAAAATTTGAACATTTATGGACGTGTACGATAGAATCTTTTTTATCCAATATTGACATATATATGACATTTATCATTAAATCACTACCTACCGTGTGTAACACTACACTTTCTCACAAAGTACTGAAGGGAATCTTTAAAACTATTTAGTAGTTTAATTTACGTAACTCTGACATATGGCTATTTCCTGGAAGCAGCAAGTTCCAGGTTAAACTTGATTCATATCAAACTCACAAAAATACCACGGGAAAACAATCGGTCCTTTATTTTGTGCCATAATTGTCTGAAGGACTTGTTGTGTTTGTGTGTGTGTGTGTGTGTGTGTGTGTGTGTGTGTGTGTGTGTGTGTGTGTGTGTGTGTGTGTGTGTGTGTGTGTCCTTACGTCAGTCAAGCTGTAGTTGGCGTCAGTGAGTGGTTCCCGTAGCAACAGCCTCCCTGAGGTAACAACATGCTGGAGACTGACCACAAGTTTGCCGAGCAGTCTTTACACAAACACACACAAATATACACACATTAAATTAGTAAATTAATTCATTCAAACAGAATGATAATTGTGTGTGGTGTGTGTGTGTGTGTGTGTGTGTGTGTGTGTGTGTGTGTGTGTGTGTGTGTGTTTTTGTGTTACCTGTTTGAGAAGACTTTACTGCAGTTGTAAACACTGACGGACAAAACTTCATCTCTGATCACTTTGCCATAGTGAGGCCAACGAAAATACTGCACACACAGACACACACAGAAGAGAGAGAGAGAGAGAAGGAGAGAGAGAGAGAGAGAGAGAGAGAGAGAGAGAGAGAGAGAGAGAGAGAGAGAGAGAGAGACAGAGAGAGAGAGAGAGATAGAAGAAGAGAGAGAGAGAGAGAGAGAGAGAGAGAGAGAGGTTATGTTCATTGTCAATTTAATGCAGACAAGTTTTCAACATGGAAATTCATTATTATTTTTAGGAGTTAAATGTTCTGGATGATCACTCAAGACTTTCTGCATCTATCACATTCTGTCTCGTCCATCAGTCAGACGCTGCAGGCAGCCGTCCAATCCAACATTCAAACCCACTTCACGCTGTGATTGGTCAGAGAGGAACCAGAGGTCTGAAGTTCTCCTCAGAGCCACCTCCATGTTTGCATGTATGTCGCCTTGTGAGATGACGTCATGCTGTAACTCAAGAGGGAATTTCTCAAGTGAATGAACGACAGCATTCGTTACTCAATCGATTGAATGTCCACTGTTTCTGTCTTTACAGTGGACATTTCCTCAACCAACCATTAATCACTGTGTTGTGTGGTTGGTTCTGCACACACACACACACCTGGCAACACCTGAAGAACAAACAGAGCCTGACTCAGACGCTGCACGTAGAAATCAGAACTCAGAACTCCCTGTTCACGTCACGCAGAGGTTACTGTAATTACCTTATCTCACTCTGTGCTGTGCTTATGTCAACAAACAGGTGGCGATGTAAAGAAAATGCCGGCGGCGTCGCTTCAACATATACGTTCTCCTTTTGTATCAATCACGCAACGTTTGTTTGTTTGTTTGTTTTCAGGAGGAACTGATCTGTATGTTCTTGCCGTCGGGTTGAAATGTGTCACGTTTTTTCCAACTGGCTTTAAAAGCTACATTACCCATGAGTCTCAGCGGTGGTTGCTATGGAGATGCCTGCATTTAGAGGTGTGAAAATGATTCACCACCTGTAAGTTCAGCAGATGGAAACTGATGGTTCTGGATTCTGTTCCTGAATATTCCAAAATCTCATTGACATTTGCATTAATTAGTACAGATCCAGCTCTTTAGTGGAATATTATCCAGCAGCATGTGATCCACAGGGATGATTTTTCCTACAAAATGTATTCAGTTGTATAGCACCGACATTTTCCCCCTGTGTGCTGACATAACCAGAAGCAGGGAATTGTTTTTCCCCTGTCTGTGAGTGTTTGTGTGTTTGTGATTGAGTGTATCTCCAGATGATTCACTTTTGGAGCTGATTGGTCAAAGATTCAAGATCGAGGTCAACAAAAATATTGTCCTAAAAACTATATTTTGAAGATATCTACACAAACAATAGACCATCTACAGCTTATATTGATCAGAAAATGATCAGTGATGTCATAAAGTCACAATGAAATCAGAAAGTACTAGTTTCAAATTGCATTTTTCAAAATAAAGTCGCATTCTATAGGACTGGACACAACCTAAAGTTGATATAGATCAAAAAATTTGTATGGTAGGAATGATCTTGTGGATAAGTGAAAGAAAATGGATGGATGGATCTTCTGGGGAACATATAAATGCCTGCACAGATTTCATGACAGTCCTTCCAATATCCGTTGAGTCATTTCACTCAAAAACTAAAACTTCATGCTCCTCGTGGAGCTAGCGGAAAAAACACGGGACAGTAAAAGTAATAATGATTTATCCTCTGAGAGCCATCTATAGTTGTTGAGATATTTCAGTCAGGATCAAATTGGTGAAACATCTATAGAGACGTTCCACTAGTGGTTTCTGCACAAATGTTGTTTCAATCGGTTGTTTTACAAATTTTTGTCTCTACAGATTGAAAAAGGTAGAATTACATCAAGTGTAGGTGTGTGTGTGTGTGTGTGTGTGTGTGTGTTTAAGGAGGAGTTTTTTACATTTACATGTGTGTGTGTGTGTGTGTACCGTGGGAGTGGTACAGTCTTTTATCAGCCCCATTAAAATACTTTCAATCTGAAGCAGACAAATAAGCTACCTGCTGTCCCTCACACACACACACACACACACACACACACACACACACACACACACACACACTGAACAAATACGATGACGGTCACATGATCTGAAATCTCAGTGTCTCGTCCTGTTTCCACCTGAACAGACTTCATCAGTAGAAGTTCACCGGTCGCCTGAGAAGTGAACATGCTGTGTAGGAACATGTTTTGACTTAATATTTGTAAAGAGGAGTTGGGTTTTCACTTGTATGCAAGTTTTGTCCATGTCCCATCTGCTAACATGGAGCACACAGGGTTTATGATCTATAACTGCAGGCAGAACAAGGAATGGCACTGAAGGCTGTTTTTGTTGTTGGTCTTTCGGTAACGTCAAAGATGGTTCAACCAATCAACCGTCAAACCTTCTGGTGAATGATGTTAGCGTTCTGATTGGTTCAGACGTGACAGACAGACCACATCGGCCTGGTTTACTCACCTCATCAAAGATGGCCACGCTCTCACTCTGCAGGACTCTGGTTTTTTGGATGAAACCTGGAGGACAGAGAGGCCGACAGACGAGTTACCGTGACAGCAGTACAGACACCCAATCAGAGAGCAGTAAACTGACCAGTACATGTGGATTAAAGTATCGTGTTATGCTAAAGTATGAGGGCAAAGAAAAGTTAAAGCATGGTACAGTTTATTAGGTACAGCCATCCTACACAAATGAAGTCTAATTGCAATGAATCCTCCACGTGAACTATTTTCTAAACTAATTAACAGGAAATAAGCATTCTGTGAGACACGTTCTTGTCTCATTGATTATCTTGTACTGCCTCAAAACATGTTAGAGTTCTGTTGTCTGTTCTATGTGTAAGGTGATGTTCAGTTTCCCCGTTTAAAGCATTAATAAATTACTATTGTGTCGTAGAGACCACATCGCATCGTACTGTATTGTATCGTATCATCTTGTCTTGTCTCGTATCGTATCTATCGTCATTTATCATTGTTATCATTAATGGTTTATAAAATTAATTTTGATGACGTGATAAAGTGAAAAATCTGGATAATATCCTTCAGTTCATGAGGAGGTTTTTCTTATTTTTTTATCTTCAGCCCAAAACCACCAGTGGAGCTGTAAAATTAAATGATCAAAACAGTGAATTTACTTTTTGATGCTGGACTTAACCGTTAATCAAGTACTCGTTCTATTACTTTTACTTGAGTATAGTTTCCCTGAATACTTTTTACATTGCGGTCACACAAACTGAAAGCTCACTACTGTTAGAACAATAATTTTATACTGTAGCATTATGACTTGTATTTAAACACAAAGGGGCCCAAACCAGTATAAACACACCAGATCAAAAGTATATGGACAGGACACAGACTGTATTATGTCCACAGACTGTTAGACGTAATACAGTTAATAGTATATAAAAGACAGAGTGGGTGTTACTGACCTCTGAAACACAGTTCGACCTTTCTGTTTGAACGTCCCGGCAGGTTGGAGATCCTCCCCAGATTCACACTGATGGACATGATGCTGATTTAATCCGTTCAGCTGTCTTTGGACA
Organism: Reinhardtius hippoglossoides; assembly: GCA_006182925.3. Classification (NCBI taxonomy): domain Eukaryota; kingdom Metazoa; phylum Chordata; class Actinopteri; order Pleuronectiformes; family Pleuronectidae; genus Reinhardtius; species Reinhardtius hippoglossoides. Next base: position 25,937,043 of record CM031672.1, read on the forward strand.
TTTCGTCGCTCTAAAGTCGTCTCATCTCGTCTCTTCTGCCTCCTCTCCTCAGCAGTTTGAAACCAACGTGTGTGTGTGTTTGCTGTCCAACAGTGTGATGGGAGGTACATGTGTGTGTGCGTCTGTTAGGGCAGGTCCTCTCTACTGTTTGAGAAAGCAAATGGAGTTGCTCAACTAGTTTCCTCCTTAAAACACAACACACACACGCACACGCACACACGCACACAACACACATTTACAGTTCTCAGCTCCTTAGATTCAATAAAACAAACTAAAAGAGCTGAATCACAAAGAAAAGCACTGAAAACTCAAAGAACCAAGTTAGTTGTAAATTGACACTTTTTTGAATGAAGTCTGGTATTTGTGTTGAAGCTGGAAGGCAGTAATGTTTTATCATATTATGAAAACAAGAACCAGGAAAGAGCTCTATTAAATACAACCTTGAGCTAAAACCTGTTCCTGGATCTGCTTCTTTGTCTTGATCTCTAATGGCTTCTTCCTTCCACCAAGTTTGATGGAAATCTCTTCTGTAGTTTGAGTAAAATTCTGCTGACAAACAATTCGCCACCTGCTCCAATTCGCTCAAGTATACAGACGTAGGGACTAAATTCAAAAGGAACCATCATCGTGGTTATTATTATATTATGAAGAGTAGAACCATGAATCGATGCAAAGGTTCATTGATCAAAGTTATACAGGAAGTTACATCACAGGGGTTTGAGCAACAGAAACGTCTTCTGAATGAAGGAGGGGGTTCAACATTAGACTTTTTTTTCCATTTCAGTTCTGATACATAATCAGTACTATATTCTCCAAAATAAAATGTGGCCTTTTTGTATAGAAACATGTATAAATTAGTATTTTAGTCTAATTCAGTGTTGACCTCCTCATGTCCTCCGGGTCAATGCAGTCAGTTCTGGGACGAGGACAGGTTGTCTGTAGACATCCTCTGGTCTGAGTCAACCTGAGTCTACACCAGTGTTTATATTACACATCGGTGTGTGTGTGTGTGTGTGTGCGTGTTCACCATGCCGCATATTGCTTGATTCTCATGTTTTTAAAAAAAAGCAGACATCTCTGTACACACCCTGAGCCTAAATTAATATTTGTGTTAAGTTCATTAACTTTCTTGTTTTACTTTTCAAATAGTGGCCGGCTGCCGAACGGCTCATAAACCCGTCTCCTCAATGTTAGTCTAGGGACATGGACCAAACAAAAAATACAGTACATGTTAAACACAATTTTCTAAAATATGGTCTCTGTCATTTTAGATAATACTTATTGTGATATTTGATCTGCTGTTATTTCCAATGTAACATAATAAAGACACGTTTTTTCTATACCAAAGTTCTTTTATTGTTGCATTCCCACAGTCAGCGATCATACATACATACACTGCTCATGCTGGTTTATTATACTGGTTGGTTAATGGCAGTTAGTCGTAAGCAATGGAGCGACTATAAAGAAAAACCAAAGTTCATCATGGAAGCTGACAGAGAAACTTCCACCGATGGAATCTGTTGCTATTTGGCAACAAAATATCCAAAATCCCTTCTGGTGCGTCGTCGTCCGATTTCTTCTTTGCCGTCAAATTTGCGTTTCGATTGTCAAAATGAACACGCACGGTCTAAAACATAGATTCAAAGACTTTTTGTTAGATTGTTAGAATTTTGTTATTTTAACATCCACAGCAATGAGAGTCTAAATTAATTTGTAACATACTGTGATGTTCAAATCTAAAGTAGAGTTTCTCTTTTCTGGTCAATACGAGGGTGACTCCTATTTTAGGAAACACAGGTTACTGGTCGATAGTGGAATAGATATAGAAGTAAAGATATGTTCAGGCTGAAGCAGCAAATAGACATTTAAGTCTATGAGTCTATAGTAAAGTCTATAATAAGGCTACGGCGGTAAAGCTATGTTAAAGTGAATATCATTCATAAAGATAGTTTCAAGAATTTAGTTCAACACCCAAAGTGCAAAGTATTGATACCTGATTAATAAAGCTAAACAGAGCCGCACACACTGTCAGTGCAGGGTGTCACCATGGCAACGAGTGGTTATTAAAACAAAATTGCATGAAGTCACGTTTTCTGTTTTACGGTTTTGACAGGTTCAGCTCTCAGCAGATCAGTGTCTTTCTACTGTTACTATGGCAACCATAATTTAAATCTGGTGACACGGTGAAACTGTTGTGTGTGTGTGTGTGTGTGTTTGTGTGTTGTGTGTTGGTGGGGCGGCTCCATGATTTTTTTGACACGTAAGTGCACACGTGATCTGCATAGTTGGCGTGGAAGCAGCAGAAGGAATAAATCTATAATCTCCACTATTATCTGGGGGAATAATATGATTATCAAACCGATTTTTAAAAAAAGACAGAAAACTGGAGTGTTTTCCCCCTGGCACCCCGATTGGCTGACAGCTGTATCCTGCCTTGTGATTGGCTAAGACTCCAGTAAAACCTTCAGGTTGATCCCTTTAGAGTGCTCGAGTTGGGGCGGCAGAGGAGAAGGTTGGTGTTGGTCCGAGCCTGGAATGAAATCTGCTTCATGCGCGATGTGGGGATTACAGGCAGGTAAGGTCGGGGTCGTGTTGGGGTTTATGATTTGTCTGCAGCTTTAGGTTTGGGTGGATCAAGGCCTCTCATCTTGAAATAAGAGACGAGCTGGTTGGGGACCTCAGCGAGGACGGACTTAGCCAGAGCCTCCTTGGGAGCCTGAGGAGACGGAGAGAGACAGAGACATGAGACGTTAGTGTCAAGGTGGATTTTGTTGTGGTTTTTAATAACTTCTAAGTCTTTTTTTTTATCCGATCTAAAGTTCGGCTTCACTCTTTAACTTGCTGGATCTGATTCTGACAGTTGAAGCTGTGACTCTGTCAGTTCTTCTCACAGGAGATCGAACCCATTCACCAACGTGACATAGAACAGACGTTCAGGGTGAGAGAGTGGGAATGAAAGAGGAAACATTCTCCATGTTCACACTCACTCAACCATCACACTCTTTTAAATGAAGCAGATTTATTTTTGTGTTGCTTTGATCCTGTTAACACACACAGGGCTTACGTCTTTGAACTGTCTGTACGGGACAAACTGAACGATGTCCCTGGCGACTGCCTCCCCCACCGTTGACTTCAGAACACCGTCGTCTCCATCCAGGAGCTCCATGGCCTTAAAGTCCGCTGGGCCCACCCCCACAATGATGATTGACAGCGGCAGACTTGACGCCCGTACGATGGCGTCCCGGGTCTGGTCAAGGTCGGTGATCTCACCGTCAGTGAGGATGAGGAGGACAAAGTATTGCTGCAGAGAGACACAGACTTAAGTAAGAGGCTGAGTGTGTGTTTCTGGTTTATTTCATTGTGTGTTCTTGTGCGTCTCCTCACAGAGGCACTGTTGGCCTGTGCGCCGCTGGTGGCGATGGAGGCGACGTGGTTGATGAGGGGAGAAAAGTTTGTGGGTCCAGACAGTTTGAGCTGAGGTAAAGCCTTCCTGTAGGCTTCAATGATCCCCTCGACACCTGAGACACAGAGGAAAAGCAGTGAACAGAACAGATCGAGATTTGTTTGGGCGACTGAAATAATCCTGATAAATGTGAAAATAGAAAACATGCTATTAGCAGTGCTTCACACGCCATCTGCTGGTCAAACAACCAACTACACATGGCAGTCAAGACAGAAAGGCCTTTATTAAAGTGACTATCATAAGACAAAGATTTGTTTAAAACTACTTACAACCAAATAAAGTTACTTTTTCTACAGAACAAGAACTATTATTTTAGCTTGAGTAAGATTTTGAATGGCGGATGTGTGTAGTACCTTGGCAGTACGGGTTAGTGGGGTTGAAGTTGAGCGCAAACTCGTGGTGGGCCGCCTGCAAGAAAAACAACACAACAATTCATTAGACGTGACAATCGATATACGCTCTACTCTGATTGGCTCTTCAGAAAAATTTGGTTATTCCAATTTTCATATTTTCTTAAAGCTCAGTTCAAGCAAATTGCACAATTAAACAAATAAAACCATTTCAGAACAATGTCCACTTGAGAAACCAATTTAAGTCACAGAGAGCACGTTGTGATTGGTTGGTTAGAGAGCTGACCTGAAAGTCTGGAGGAAGTTTGGCTCCGAAACCAAATGCTGGGAAGAGTTTATCACTAAGACAGGAAACACAAAATAACCACCGTTATTTACCGACACAAAAATGAAAGCACTTTTTCTACTGGTTCTGAAAGTTCACAGTTCAGAGATTGAGATCCAGGTCACAGAGTTGAGGTTTTAAACAAAAGCAAGGATGTGGGTTATAGGAGTTAGTGTAGGGTCTGTGTAGTTGTGTTGTGTGTGAGCATGTACTCACGTGTCGTAGTCCTGGACCACCAGACCCACAGACCACAGAGCCGACAGGTACTGGTTCAGCCCGTCTGGACTCATGTAGTGGAGAGAGTTGGGCGAGCGAGGATCCCCATTAGAGCCGGTGAAGTCGACTCCCACCTAATAACAATCATTCTTTTATTATTAAACTAAATAGTTAACATATTAATCGATAAATTAATGTTGTAGAAAGACAACTTATAAACTGGTTAATCATACAACAGTTCACAAGGATTCAAAGACTACATCTCTTAATCTAAAGAAAAGAAAATAACGTATTGTGAGTTACAGTGAGTGTGATTCATGGATTAAAATACAACATTTGAAATGTGCGTGTGTTCACTGGTGCAGACGTACGGTGAAATTGATCTGGCAGCCGCCCATCACGTAGTCCAGGAAGGTGTACTGGGTTACCAGCTGTGAACACACACACAAACACAGAGGCACAGTTCAGCATCAAAATCTGAGCTGCATGGCTTCCAAAGCAGCAACCTGCAGGGAACTCTGGGTAATGCAGTCCCTACCTTGCAGTTCTTCACAGAGACGACTCCAGAGTTCTTATAGCTCTTCTTCTTCTTCTGTTTGTCCGGGTGGATGCAGTCAAAGTCCACCTGGGGAGCACATCACACAGTTTGATGACGTCTGATCAGCCGGCTGACGACTGAAGCCATTCTTATGATCAGTGATCTCACCGGTGAACCTTGTGCAGCTTTCTGCAGCTCCGAGACTTTGGTGGTGAAAGAACCGATCAGATCGTGAGATCCATCGCTGTCGTGATCGGAGCAATCCACCTGCAGGAGGAGCAGATTTGTTGTTGAAGATTTTGATTGGTTGTTGTGATTGAAGGTGCATTCTGATTTGGATGGTTTGAATAGAGGAATCTGATTGGTTGAACCTTCAGCGGTCGGTCGAGGTCACTGCAGCAGAACGTTTGCAGAGGAATGCAGAACTTCTTCCAGCTGGGATTTAGATTGTTCTTCACCACCTGAAAACAAAAACACAAATCATCAATGTCACCATGAACTTCATCGCAATGACCATGCTGTGTGTGTGTGTGTGTGTGTGTGTGTGTGTGTGTGTGTGTGTGTGTGTGTGTGTGTGTGTGTGTGTGTGTGTGTGTGTGTGTGTGTGTGTGTGTGTGTGTGTGTGTGTGTGTGTGTGTGTGTGTGTGTGTGTGTACCTCTGTTCTGTGGACCAGCTGCCACTTTCCATCGTCTCCTTTTTTGGAAAACTCCAGGAATGGATCAGACTTCCCAAACGTGTCCTGAACAGACAAAAGAAAAAACACTGCCATCTCATTCACTGTGAAGAAGTGAGCGGGGGAACATCTGGTGTAACACAGTCCTGAAGAGGTGGAGGTGACGGAGATGAAGGTTAATAAAGAAGGTGAAGACAATGAGGAAGAGGAGCAGAATTACCTTCTTGTCCAGGTTTTTAGCCTCCAGCTCCAACTGAATGGCTCGGTTGTCTTTTATCTCCTCTGCTGTGACCTACAACACACACACACGGTTATTTGATATTCACATTAATCTGTGTACTGTTGAGATCATCACAGTTTCTACAGCAGTACAAAGGAAATTTGTATTTATGCCAATAATAATGAATTGGTACACACCGTGATGGTTCCTTTCCCTGCAGGTTTGCCTTTCTTCAGCTGCAGAGGTCTGCTCACACTTTTACTGGAAACGATCTGAAACACACACGGAGGAGTCCTTTTTAGCCGTATCCATGACAACAGACTCCCATCCTGCATCACTACTGTGGTGACAGAGGTAAAAGGGCTTTGGATAAAAGCACGTTATTAACATAGACAGTTTCGTGATTACACTGTTAGTCCAGCAGAGGGAAGTGTGGACTTTATAACACTTAGAGAACCTGATCAGCAGAATCATCGTTGTGTAACTAATCTCCCAATGTTAAAGGAAATCTGCCAAACCAGCTTATGTGAAACCTGCAGCATCAGTGTTTCCTGCAGAGACCGTTACACAAACTTCTCCATCATGACCTCTTCACACAAAAAACAGCTCAACCAATGACAGCAGGAGCTCACACTACACTAACCATGACTCAACATTACACATATGTCATGTTATGGCTGCCAGTATACTTAGCATAGTTACATGTTGTATTTTGATTGGCTGCATTGTAGACGTTAGTCATGTGCATTACAGAAATTGTGAAATCTGTGGTCATCAATACAAAGTGATGGTCCTAGATGTACCAGACTCGATGAAGTAAGGTTTATCAATGTTAATTGTTGTTGTTAATTTAGTTGTTGTTAATTTAGCCCAAGCTACCAATCAGCCATGGGTGGATGTGTCCCGCAGAGGGATCTCAGACCATTTAACATTGACGACCACAGATTTTACCACATTTCCGTCATGGCCATCAAACTACATCCAGACAGTTCAAAGCAACACAGCGTAAAGAAGCTGTACACATATTCTGATCTGGTGCACACCTGTCCCAGTGTCAGCTCGACACCACCCAGGTAGTCATCGTCGCTGAGGTCAGAGGAGGAGTTGTCGATGTCGTACACGCCCAACTTCAGATTCTGAACCGTCTCAAAGCTATAATCCAGCCTGAGACGCTGACTGAAGGACGGACTGGAGGTGTTTTTCAACCTCTCAGTTCGACCCAGCTGAAACAGAGAGATGAGGTTTTTATTAAATCTTATATTAAATCAAAAATATTAAGACCCACGTATGACTGTGAAGTTACCTCAGTCCATTTGTCTCCTCCTGTGCCCTGCAGCAGCACACACAGAGGGTCAGACTTCGATCCGACATCTTTATCCAGCAGGTTCGAGCAGGAGAAGCTCAGCTCCACCTTCGAGACACAGTCCTTCGCCATCTGAGAGGGAAGAGAGAAATGTTTGGATCAGGATTGAGGAGAGACTTCGGTCGCACTACAGACGGAACAGTCGCTCGTACTGAAACAGTCTGTGACGGAAAAGCAAACAGTTTCATTGGTTGAATAACCGATCAAAATACAGAAATGAATATAACCAAGTAGATTCTGCGAGTAGAGCCAAGGCCCAACAGTCCTTAAATCCAACCAAGCAACAGCAAAATACACAGACACTCAAATATCAGTCCTCCAAACATGCCTGGTTTTTGTCATCAAGATCCATGAGAATTATTACATGAGAAATCAGTGAAAATGTGGAAAAACACCTGATCTTGCAAAACACAACCTCCTTGGCAGAGGACACTATTTCAAATCTTATCAACAGGAAGAAACACAAAATGCAATCGCTGTCCTTGCTATTGCTTTATCTCCTTTGTTCTCTGCAGAGAGTTTCAGGCAGATAATCAGCTACGTCCAAAATGACTCACACATAATAACTCAACAGTACGAGTTGTAAACCATATTTACAGTTAACATAAAAAAAATGTGCTTTTACTTCCCGTTTTATCCCAACAAGAAATTACGCAAGTGCCTATGTTAACAAATGAGTATTTCATCAGTGCATTGCAGGAGATAGTTCATCAACGACGTACAATTTCTTCAAAAAAAAGCCAAACTACAAAGTGCTATAAGTAAGTGCCATTTAAGTGCTACTAAATTGTTAGTTTAAAATTGTATTCAAGGTATAGTGAGAAGTAGGGCTGTGCTCAAAATCGATATGGCAATATATCGTGACGTCGTCCTTGCGGATGCATGTATCGATGCAGATGCTACTGTATCGATACGGCATCAAATGCTGTGACGGCAGTCTTGAAAACGAAACATCACCTATGGTGCAGTGCACAATAAAGCCAATAGGTGGCAGCATAGGCAAAAACAGCACACGTCTCAATTAAAAACAAACATGGAGGAACAGTGAAAACTGACGGGTTATGCACGTGAAATGCTTTGCGCACAGTCTGAATTTAGCCGCTCAACGTGCACTCAAGACGCCCACTGTTTCCCGTCTACTGGGAATAACTCGCAGCATCATTGCTTTTTTTTTTTAGGAAAAGCACAATTGCAAGCCATGCCCTGAATGAAAATCAGAAGCTACTTAATCTCCCCGAGCACAAGCTCATGACAGAAGTAGCTACGAGATGGAACAGCGCCTGTGAAATGTTGGAGCGCTTCTTAGAGCAGCAGCATTACTCTCCACTGAGGTGCGGAAGAATGCCAAGGAGTCGTGGACCTGGCCTGTGCTGAAGATGAGGCTAAAGCCCTGAAGCCGCTAAAAGTTGCAACACTCGTAATGTCAGAAGAAAAGACCCCTACGCTGTCTGTTATAGCAACAGACTCTGCACTTACGAGGGACATTAAAAACACCGTATCCGGGGATCTTGGGAAGAGATACGTGAGCGACCGATCCTTTCTGTGCATCGCCTTTTTTATTATTATAATTTTGTCTTTATAAAAGAACTGATATATTCTGTGGACATTCTTACAGCAAATAGAAGTGCACTTAAGTCAAGTGAAACCAGAATATTATGGCTATTTTAAGTTTAAAAGTTAAGGAATATTTTATTTGCATTTATCAATAACTCTGGGATTAGAAAGAACCTTATTTTACTTTTAAGATCTTTGTTGGCCAGCATTTTAAGTGTTTTGCGATCCTTAAGGCTTTGCCTTTGTTGTTATATGGAATAATAAAGAACAGCTGTTGTAGTAAATTCTGTGCAGGACATGGTCATTATTCAAAAGCAACGTGTATCGTGATACGTATCGTATCGTGAGGTTGTAGGCAATACCCAGCCCTAGTGAGAAGAGGTGTGTTTTTAGTTTGCGGCAGAAGATGTGTAGACTTCTGCTGTCCTGGTGTCAATGGGGAGCTCATTCCACCATTTAGGAGCCAGGACATGGATATCATGATAATTACACAGAATTTACATTATATTGTGTCACACACACTCTGCTCTCTGTCTGTTGAGATAAGTGTGTGACAATTTATCTTCTCCACGTGCAAAGGAAGATACAGATATTCAAAACACACACTAACAAACTGACAGAAACACAGCTCGTCTAACAGCCGCTGTAAACCAGGACTGGTCTGGTCTGTATGAAGTTATGGTGAATAAAACTTGCGTAAGAAGACATGATGGAGTCACTGGTGTTTATGTTTCAATAAAAACTAGAAAGGCTCCACTAAGGCCCAACAGCCACATAATGAAAACACATTTAAATTCACTTTTCAATCTGCACCAGATTCAGCACACGTATAGAAATTAATCCTCAAAACGTATACACCGATTTTTTTTCCATCGAGCTCCATGAATTATTCTCTGAGGAGTCAACAGAGATATATTTGGATCTACATTCAACCTAAGAGAATAAGTACTTTAAAGTTACTTTATATTTCCCAACATGTATTCAGTCGCTATGGTTACCAGTTACTTATGGCTTTCAGTCAGTGATTAATTCTTCCTTCTACAGATTCAGACTCATGATGTTGGTGGTTCAAATCCCATCAGCTCTTGTGTCCATGAGCAATAAACTACTTTAGGTCGAAACGAGCTTTCAGCAAACCATAAGCACCCTTCATATATAAGAGTTCTCACCGGAAGTCCCACTTCCTACTGAAAGTTGTGTTGCTGTCAGGTGACTGATCACCCGATGAGCTGCCACTGGTTTATGAAGTGAACTGAGTGCCCTGAAGGCAACGCCAGCATTGTCAGAAGCTGTTAAACCAGTCAGTCAGTCAGTTTAACCAAAACCCCACTGTTCTCTCTCACGTTTGTCCTTCTATCTTAGTGAGGACACTCGCCCCGAACCCTAACCATCCAAACTACATGTCTCACCATAACCCTAACCGAAACCTGGTTCTTACCCTCAAACAAAGTGTTAACCCTCAAACAGCCCGTTGAAAAAGTGAGGACCGGTCAAAATGTCAGGAACTCACTCACACATTCTCTCTTACACACACACACACACACACACACACACTTTCTCACACACACACATTCCCTCTTACACACACACACTCCCTCTTACACACACACACACATTCCCTCTTACACACACACACACACACACACACATTCTCTCTTACACACACTCTCACACACACACACCTCCTCTCACAGCACTCCTCACACACACACTCTCTCTCTAGCACCACACATTCTCTCTTAAAAGCCACACACACACACACATTCTCTCTTAAAAGCACACACACACACACATTCTCTCTTAAAAGCGCACACACACACACATTCTCTCTTAAAAGCACACACACACACATTCTCTCTTAAAAGCACACACACACACACATTCTCTCTTAAAAGCACACACACACACTATCTCTTAAAAGCGCACACACACACACACACACTTAAGCACACACATTCTCTCTAAAACACACATCACATTTCTCTTAACACACATCTTACAACACACACACACACACACACTCTCTCTCTCTCTCTCTCTCACACTAACACACTCATTCATTCTCTCTCTATATATTATATAAACTTTATGAATCACCTCTTCTGATTCGCGGTGTTTTATCTCTTCAACCCGCAGGAACGCGCAGCAGGGCGGGAACAAGCACAGTCACCGACCGGGACAGGAAGCGACCCCTCTTCACTCAGTAAACACAGCTGCGGGGGAACCGACTCCCTGATTCTCCGTTCAACTACAGACACAGAACAGCGGGAACGTCTCGTTTCTCTGGAACCGACGAACAAAACGGACGTCTGTCGCTTTACAGCAGCTTCGGTCAACAGGGAGCGGCACTCACACTCTGATTGGTCAAGCGGTTGCAAAAGCGCGCTCTGATTGGACCACACGACTGTCGATCAGCCCCCCCTGTGTTCCGCGCCTCCGGATGACGTCTGTAGCGCTTCCCGACCAGACTCTTTCAAATTAAAAGCAGCGTCACAATAAACCGACCCAAACAAAGCAAAGCATTTTCTAACAGCAGAATTGAATGCGATGAATCATCCTGTAGCAGGTGGTTTGCTACCATGAGAAAGAGACACGGCAGTTTATCAAAGTCGATAATCATTAATAAACATATAAAAACATAAGATAATCCGTTATTATCCCACAAAAGGGTGGAATTGGCAATATTACAGCAGCAAGAGTCAAGTAAGTAATAGGCAAAATGCAATACTTAGGTGTATGGATAAAAGTATGGTATTTTTGGTATTTCTAATATCATAGGATTTGTATTGTCATAATCTCAATGTATGTGTCTCAAGTCTGAGCTGCAATTTAGCATCACAAAAGCCAGACTAGAAATTATTATTTTGTATAAGGAGGTAGGGAGGCTGCAACAACATTTGCAAAAACAAAGGCCACTGGTGTCTCTTGCCCTTAAACACCAGTAAGGCTGCAAATTATTTAATAACCTGCTGTATTAAGAATGCTGCCTACGAAGCAAATGGAGCTACAAAGCCTTAAAAGGCCATAACTAAGAGAGGAGAGCACAAAACCAAGAGATGAGGAAGAGAAAGGGCCCAAAGAAAGTACTATGTACCAGACTGCTCAGTCTCAAATCAATGGTCCTTCTGGTCTATCATATTGGTCCTGTAAAACACTAAAATAATCTAAAGGGCTGAAAGCAATTGTTCTTATTCAAGGTCTTCAGGTTTTATACATTTTCAGCTCAATGACACGACACAAGGAATAATATGATTTACAGTCTTGTGCAGAACTGGGTGTATTTAGAGAAATTATTAATATCCACTGCAGCTATAAAAGGTACAGTAGTACCTATATGATAGATGAGTCTATACCACAGACCAGCAGCAGTGTTTGGACATTTGAATTGGTGCATTACAAAGCAAAACTACTTGCACGGTGTTCAATTTAGACACTTTGCCAGCCTTGTCTGTAAATCTTTCACATTCAACTAAATAGAATTTAGTATATTCTTTATCCATTTTACTTGAAACGACTGATTTTAATATATTTCTTGGTAAAAGGAATTAGTTAATACCACATACTGCCACTTCAAAACTTTGACCAAAAAACAGCTTTCAGCTTCAACTATATCTCCTGGCATACGTCAGTAGATTTAGTTTGTTTCTTTGTTATGGAGATGGTTAAAAGCTGAGAACAAGTGGTGGCACAAGCTTTGGATAAAAACTGACTATCTGCTGAGGAAGACTGTGACTGGGGTTGAAATCTCCAGAAAAGGCAAGTATGTGAACTTTTAGCCACTAATCTTGTCAAACTACTGTTCTCAAAGTTAAGAATGAATTTCCACATGCTCGTCAAGACTGATTAAATTGTGTAATTCTGTGATGTTGTAAAAGCAGAAACTAAAGGCGACTGCAGCAGAACTGTGTCTGATAAACTTTATCCACTGGGAGAAAACAGGAAAGTCAGAAGTTCAATTGAAAACAGTTCAGGCAGAGGAATCCTCAAAGAACCACGAAGTTTAATTTTATTCATCCTTTGCAGCAGAGGAATCAGAAAAAGCTGGTGAGCGCCAGTCAATAGAAAAACCACATTTTAATTTAATGTGGAATACACACACACACACACACACACACACACACACACACACACACACACACACACACACACACACACACACACACACACACACACACACACACACACACACACACGACTGAATTTTGGGGAATGATGCAGCCTTTGGTCTGAATAACATCATAGCTTCAATGAAGAACCAGAACAAGCTTATAAATGTTACAGGTAATATTATTACAGGTTAAAATCTATGTACCATCTACTGACTGCTAACTACAGGCTAACACGTATGTACCATCTACTGACTGCTAACTACAGGCTAACACGTATGTACCATCTACTGACTGCTAACTACAGGCTAACACGTATGTACCATCTACTGACTGCTAAATACAAGCTAACACATTTGTACCATCTACTGACTGCTAACTACAAGCTAACACGTTTGTACCATCTACTGACTGCTAACTACAAGCTAACACGTATGTACCATCTATTGACTTCTAACTACAGGCTAATATCTATGAACCATCTACAAGACACAGGCTAACACGTATGTACCATCTACTGACTGCTAACTACAGGCTAACATGTTTGTACCATCTACCGACTGCTAACTACAAGCTAACATGTTTGTACCATCTGACTGCTAACTACAGGCTAACATGTTTGTACCATCTACTGACTGCTAACTACAGGCTAACATGTTTGTACCATCTACAAGACACAGGCTAACATGTATGTACCATCTACAGGCTGCTAACCACAGGCTAACATCCATCCTGCTAACATTTATGTACACAACAGACCACCAACTACAGGCTAACGTCTGTATACTATCTACAGACCACTAACATCTACAAACCCTTTACAGGCCGCAAGCTACAGGCTTACACCGATGTACAATCTACAGACCACTGACATCTATGAACCTCCTACAGGCTGCTAACTACAGACTAACATCCTAGACCATCGGCCACTACCTAGATGATTAAAACTACAATGACACTATGCTACAAACTAAGACGTACCATTTGCATGCCACCATCTATCATCTAGTGTTACAAACTAGGTGGCAAATTAATGCCTCCACCTGCAGACTACCATCATCTCCAGACTACCATCCAAATTAATATCTACCATCTACACTCACAGGCTACCACCTACTGATAAAAACACAACCAACAGGCCTTTATTTAAAATGTACACAACCATCATTTGTATAATATCTACATGCTGTCATCTACCTCATCACCACCATCTACATTTAACATAAGTGACAATCAACTTAGCACTACCACCTCTATAGGCGATGATTCAATTAACATTGAAAGTTTACCGTTACCATCGATCTACAAGGTATCATACAGCGACTCATCACTGTGAAGGATTGAATCCCTTTAAGGTGGATCTAAGATTGTCCAACTTCAACTTAACATTTACAGCTCTTCAATTGACTGCATCATTTCTCTCGTGTTCTAAATGGACCATCTTTAATGTCTGTCACTCACCTTTATGTCCTGCTCTGTCTATTGATCAGGAGGAGGGGGGCCTCAGCTGGTGATTAACAGGTCGTGTCAGTAATTCATCAATGACCTCTCTACAACTTCTCACCACCAATCATCCAAACAACACAACACACACACACCACACACACCACACACACACACACACACACACACACACACACACACACACACACACACACACACACACACACACACACACACACACACACACACACACACACACACACACACACACACACACACACAAGATGCTTTCTGCTAGTGAACTTCAGTACAGCTGCATTTGTGCACCAACTATAAATGGTTCAGTGGCTTTATTTTCTCACCACACAAGCTAAGAGCAGATGAGGTGACAAACAAGATTTAGACCATTGGTCTTGAAAGCAGTGAAGTTTTTCAGGCAATATATAATTATACATAACATTAAATCATGCCAAATTAAACCAATAAAAAGGTGGTAGCTTTGTCTCCATGATGGCCTGTCAGCAATTTGCTTCCCTGCTACTGTAGCAGTGCCCAGCAGTTAGCATCCATCAGCCACGGTTTGTCAGAAATGAAAGTTAAATATTGGGCCGAGCTGCAAGCAGAAGTGACAGTTTCAACTTCATATTTTGATCCACCATATAGCTAAATTTCCAATATAAAAAGGCAAAGATCGCTTTTGACAGTTTAAAATTTAACTACCACATACTGCACTGAAAATGTCAGAATGAAAGTGTTCCGTGTTCCAAATAAAACCAACTCGGATTACAATTCAAGATGAAAGAAAATTTACCCAGAAACTCAAATGAATGAGTTTCCATCATCCATCCATCAGCAGACAGTAAAGAGCAGGCAATTAGAGAGAGCTGATTGCAGGTGAGCATTAGTGCATCAGGAATGTCCTTTTATTAACCAAAGCAAAGACGACTCCACATCATGTATGGTTATATGATCATACACATTTGTTTACACTGACAATAGGAACAAAAAATGAGCTTCGAGGTGGAAACATCCAAAACATTGTCAAATCTACATACAACAAACAGCTACCAAACTAAAAATGCTAGACCTCATCTCATCGTCTACAATCCAAAAACCTACTGAGCATGTGCAAAGGAAAGGCTTGGGGGGTGGGGGTAGTCGCATTGTCAAAACACAGCAACATCAGAAAAATAAGACAGAGGGAAACGATTCAGCAGCCCCAGTGCATTATTTACAAAATTAAACAAGAATAAGGAATCTGTCCATCCCACATCCACAGAGCACTGCAAAACAGAAATGTATAGTCATGTTACCATAGCAACAGGATCATCCTCTTACAACAATGCAACAGGGCATGTCAACATTTCACCACAGCAACAGAGCATTAACATTAGATAACAGCAACATAGCTTTACATTATGATTTTATCGTAGCAACAGGAAATGCGAAGACATTACCATAGCAACAGAGCACCAAGATGTAATCTACAGCAGGTTTTACCATAGCAACACAGCATGTTAAACTTGTTACTGCAACATGGCATTTGAAGATTAGACCACAGCAAAAAAGCATTTTAAGAGTTTATCATAGCAACAGAGCATTTTAAGATGTTACAATAGCAACAGAGCATGTAAATATTTTTACCATAGCAACAGAGCATTGACATGTTATCATGGCATTTGTACTGTGACTTTTCATCATATATTTTTCATGGCAACAGAGCATGATATCATCTTACCATTGCAACAGCACAGCAGCACAGCATATTGAAGAGCATAAAGCAAGAATTGCTCATTAAACCATCATGTTACCATAGCAGCACAACAGGTGTAGAGTATGTTCAATGCATCAACTCTTGACATTATTGGACAAAATGCTGCAAAGCTGTCATGGAAACAAGGCAAGATATCACCAAATTCATCATCAGTTTGTGTTACGACAGTCAGTGGAGGAGCTGCAGGAAAGAACAGTCTGGATCAGAGTCTTCCTATTGGACAGACTGCAGGGGCTGGGGCCTACCTGCTATTATCTACACACAAGGAGAGGGGGCGCTTTAGTAATAACTGACAGTGAGCAGACAGGGCAAGGTCTAAACTGAAAAACATTTAGTTTTAAATCTAATCTGGTATATTTGCTTTTACCTAGATTGTTGATCCAGGTAGGTGTAACATCTTGTATCTACAGTTAGTCTGTTTTGGGTAGGGCTTTACCCAAGGCTTATTTTGACTTTACGAGCGCCAATAGGTCGGTCATTGAGGTCCATGACAGCAGCAGCAGCCTCCTCATGGTTCTGAAAGGCCACCATGGCCTCGCCAGTTGGTAGGCCTTTCTCACTGAACTGCAGGCAGACTGAGCCTTGCAACACCTGGTAGCCATAGAAGAAGTCCATGATCTCATCCACGGTTACAGTGAATGGCATGTTCTGAAGTTTTACAATTGTTGGGCCAGCAGCACCACGTTGACTATTGGGATTGTTGGATCCGCCGGGGGCTGGCTGGTTACGGAGACTGTCAGCTCCTTGCGTGAACACCTGCTGCCCACCTGTGGCCCCACCACCTGGACGTCCTTGGTTGTTGTTAGCACCTCCTCCTCTATTCTGTCCTCCTCCACTTGCTTTTCTGTTGGCACTTTCAAAGGGCACCAAGCCTCTAAGCCCATCTTGACTGAACGGAGCTCCTCCTCCAGTTCCACTTCGAAAGCCTGGTGGCTCCATGATTGGTGCTCCAGGAAGACCGGCAACTAGTGGAGGAGCCACACCCAGATTCACATCTCCTAGCCCTGCTGCCAGGGGAGGCAGAGGAGGAGGGCCTGCCAGCCCATTCCCTGGGGCTGAGAATGGAGTCACAAAGGGGGCATTATTGAGGTTCCCCATAGTGTTTCTGAGAAAGTTAAACTCTTCCCCACTAATCCCAGCAAATGGGTTGATCTGGGGCTGCTGGGGACTGGGCTGGGTTTGCTGGTGAGGATTCTGATTTTGGCCCTGCTGATTTTGGTTGCGTTGACCCCTCTTGTTCTGAGGGGGAGGATTTCTCTCGATTTCCTTCATTTGCTCAAAGGTCACTAGGTGGATAAAGGCATCACGGCCATTGAGTTTTTGACGGTGCAGTCTTTCAGCTTTGCGGGCGTCTTCCTCCGTTCGCAGCTGGAAGATGGATTGCCCTAAACCATTGCCATGGCTATCTGTCAGAACCTTCAGGGTGTCCTCATAAAGCCCTACACCGTCGAGGAAGGCACGAACATCCTTCTTGGAGATGTTGTAAGGAATGTTGGTGATGTGGGCGCAGTTCCTGGGAGCTTTCAGGCCATCCTGGTTCTTGCCATCACCCTGTGTTGCTTCACGTTTGCGGATGGAATCAATCTTTTCAAGCATTCCTTTCCGGCTGATTGGCTGGACCTGTATAAAGCGGGTACCCATGTACTGCATGTGAGCACCCAGAGCAGTCTTGTGGTCCTGTTCTGCTTTGAACTCAAGGAAGCCTTCTCCTGTGGCTCGCCCATTGGGTCCATAGGCGATGTAGACACTGTCCTCCACAATAGACAAATTCTTAAAGAACTCCTTAATCTGTTTCTTGTCTGCCTCATAGGGAAGGCCCTTCAGGTAGACACAGAATTCCTGCCGGTGGGGAGATCTTGACCTTCCTCGCTGATCCCTACCTCCGGACCCAGCATTACCACGACGGTGCTGGTGGTCGTGAAATTCGTTGATGTGATCTGATTTGCTGCTATTGTGTGGAGCATGACCCATCATACCGTCACTGAGGCTGGCCCACTGCCGCTCAGAGGATGGAGTGATTTCAATGAACCTTTGACCCATCATGCCACCTCCCCGCTTCACTGCTTCAAAGCTGTCCTGAGGTGAGAAGAACTTAACCATAGCCCTGCCAGTTGGCCGACCTTGCCCATCCCTCAGCAGACGAGCCCCATCCACACCCAGACCCCGGAAGAATTCCCTGACCTCCACCTCTGAGCAGGAGAATGGGAGATTCTGCAGTAGGACAAACAACTCATCCGGATTAGCTATTCCTACCCCAGTGGCTACAGCCGCTGCAGCCTTCATGTGGGCCTGAAGGCCAAGAGAGGCCAGGGGGGAGAGAGGATTAAACAGCATTTGGTTGGGGGTTCCAAGAGGAAGACCTGGGCCTAATCCTGCTGGGGGAGGTAGGGAGGGGTTAAAGGGAGGCAGGGAAGACATGTGGGAGAGGTGAGACATAGGAGGCATTGGAGGGCCTTGTGACATGGGGGAGACAGTAGGGACAGGGGGTAGCGAGGACACTGGAGGTGGAATTGGAATGCTGGGCAGTGTAGGCATGGGGGGCATGGAAGGCATGCTGGGAAGTGGAGGGATGGGCGGGGGGCCTGCATTGAGTGATGCAAGGGCTGTGGTGATTGTAGGTGTTGAGCTGTAGCTGTTGGGGAAGCAGTGCACTATGCTAGCCAAGCTGGCTGCTACTTTGTTGCTTGGTGGCTCCTGTATTGAGCTTCCAGCTGTCACTGAGGCAGAGGTGTTACTGAAACCCTGGTTTCCATGGCTACCACTTCTCCCCCCTGCCCCTTGCTGCACTGTGGGCATAGGGGCCGTGCCCCCTTGCCGATTGGCATTTCCTGCTGTAGGTGCAGCTGTTTCAACAGCACCTGCTCCAGCCTCAAACCTGCGGCGACTGAGTTCAATCATATTCTGCATTTCTGTCTTACTGCTCAGCAACAGCGACACTTTGGAGCCTTTAATGGACCCGCCTGTACGCATCATCCCCAGCCGAGCATCCTCATCAGTGGCAAAAACGATGAAGGCCTCGCCATGCTCACCCCCTACGATGTGCACTCCCCCGTCAGGGATGGTGAGGCCAGAGAAGAAGTGTCTGATGTCCATGGTCCCAGCCACTATGGGCAGACCTTGCAGTCTGATGACTACCGCCATACTGACTGCTAAACCACAGCCCTACAACCTGGGGAGAAAGCAACATTACTGTCAGATGAAGAGCAGAAAGAGGGAGACCAGTGGTTTCCAGATGTTTTCTTGGGAAGCTAGCATGAGACTCAAATTGAGAGCTAATAAGAGCTTAGCCAACATTGCTTACATTTCAGTTTCTAAAGAATAACCACAGATCAATCTTTGAGCAACCATTTTTAGATCCTGACATTTGGAAACCAGTGGTTTTTGGACAGAGTTTGTGGCTAAAATCTTAGAAAATAGGCAGAAAACAGCAAAAACAACCCTAAATTGATAGTCTCCAGCCACCTATAGCTTTTCATACAATTGATTAACCTTTTGACTCTTTGAAAATCATTAGATCAAGCTAAAACCCCAACAGAAGCTATTTGAAGCATTAAAATAGCATCACTGTCCGTAATTTTTAATGTTGTAAAAGAAATACACGAGAAAGAATAAATAGCACTGATTTTAACAGTCAAATATTTATATATAAAAGGGAATAAAACACCTCAGATCACCACACTGAGGCTGAGCTGATGCTGCTCTGATACATGGTATATTTTCTTCAACTGTCCGATGTAATGCATTGCAAATTATGAGCAACTGAAACAAGGTAATGGGTTTGCAAAACAGACTGAAACATTTCTCAACTGCTGGTAGCTTTCATTGTTGAGCCTGAAAAACGTTTTCCAGCTAGCTAACTACGCCAATTTCCTTTTTCTGAAGCAAGCATGCACCAGGGTCAAGTCACATTTTATGACTCAGCCCAGTGAATTCTGATTGGTTTCTTAAATAAAAACCCAACACAGTTCCAACTTTATCCAACACGTCAGTTAGGTTCCTGTAGACTTTGAAGTACCTTGTGGTTTTTTACCTTCTCTGTTTCAATGAAACTACACAGCCTAATGTCAGACTTGCACAAGAAACTTTTCCATGTTGGAAATTTGAGTCTACAGTATGCTTCAACGTAGGTGCTTGTCAGATGATCTAATATCATCTGAAACCCCATTTCAGAAGATGGAATCAACAGTTTTAAAACTTTAAACAGACAAGCAAATATTGGATTTAATATATCATTCAATTTAGTTTGTTTGAAGATTACAGTGACCTTCAATCTCAAAAGAGTTGCTCTCTATATTAGCCCAAAAGTTTGAATTTGTGTATATTTGTTTTTTTAAAGTAACCTTTACTGTTTCTATCATGCAGTGCAAAGATATTGCTTGTATGTTTGGCTGAGTCTTAAAAATTTCGTGCAACAGTAAACCTTCAAGAATCTCATGCAACTTGTAACTCACCAATGCAACTAAGCTGTGTGAATAGTTTCACTGTATACCAGACTGATGATTTCTGTAGGACACTGAAACCTGCTGAAAAAGTCAGAGAACAAACATTCCTGTTCAAGACATCTTGAATGGATTTAACCTTTTACAGAACAGAACGACAGTAAACTTTTACATTAACTTCCGGTGTTGCTTGGCGTTTTGAGCAGTTGGCCGGTGCTTCATCAGTGTGAATAACTGGCTCTCATTAAAACTCAAAGTGTTGAATATTTAAGTGTTGTGTGATGTAAACTGCAAAATCCAAGAATTCTAACAACTACAGAAGACTTTCGAAACTAACAGCAGGAAAACCACATCTTAGAATCAGACTGCTGCAGCTTTCCAAGCTGACTGCAGACACACCTGATACTAGACTCGAATTGACCACAAAATAAGCAAAGTAAAAATAGGACAAGACATGCGGCGCTATAATGCTTCCAATGATCTTAACAACCAGCTAGCAACCACATGGCAAACAGCCAGCAACCTCCTGCAAACACCAAACAACCACCAGGCAACCTATGCCTATCCGAAAGCCAGCAACACCACACAATTGAGCAGCACTGATCCAGCTGCTTCTTGAATCCTTAAGCAGCACCAAATCAGCCGAAAGCATTTCAGCAACTGGTTGTAGCACACCACTACACGAGCAAAGTGTCAACCACAGAATCTGCAATGCATTGTCAACAAACATTAGCAACATGTCAACAGGAGCAACAGCAGTAACTTGTCAACAAGAGAAGGCGAAGCAACATCATCCAACATTTTAACAAAAGCAATGTCGGGTACATGTAAACCAAAGCAACATTAGCATACTGTTAACCAGAGCAAAATTAGCATTATATCAACCACAGCAACATGAGCAGTAAGAAACCAGAGCAACATTAGCATTATGTAAACCAGAGCAACATCAGCAACTAATGGCCAGCACCAAAGATAGTAGCAGATCAGAAGAGAAAGCAAACAGAAGAGAGGTGCAACACTGATAAAAAAACAACTGAACAATCCTCCGTCTCATCACTGGTGGTAACAATGTCTCTCAGACAATATCCTCAGGTTTTTAGGTTTTAACTGTGATCCTTGACTGCCACTTTATAGATTATAGTACTGGAAGAATATCAAACAACGTTGACATTTCAGCCAATCTTCAGCTCATGAAATGTGTTAACTGAAACAAAACAAAACTTATTTCAGGCAGCTCCCTGGAGCTCACAACTTTCAACCATAGACTGTATAAAGATGGTCAACATGACAGATCCCCAAAAGTATGGCCAAAGCAACTCTACTGCCACCAGGGGTATGGCTGCGGTATAGGTAAATAAAACCTTGCCTCCATAGACCAAACAAAAAATTTGTTAGGTAGTTCTTATCACACTGAAGTATGTCGAAGTGCAGTTAAGTTCAGTTTTAATTAGAGATGTGTCATCCATCTTTACCTACAGTCTATGCTTTCAACACAAAGTATGACAAGATCAACATTGTCATCGTCGTCAGGTCAACCACAACACATCCCCCAAAGCGGAGATATGATTGGCAATTCATCCAATGCTCCTTAAAAAATATATTTTTCAGGGACATCAACTCCTCTCTTCTGAGTGTCAGCCTGCATCAAGTCTGGGTGAAGCATCAACAGCAGCAAGAGGTTAAAACTCAAGAGAGGAAACGGCAACAGCAAATGCCAGAGAGAAAGCCAGAGTATCCAAAGTGAGGGACAAGGGTTTCACTGAAGCTGCAGTTTGCATTCACATGAACAAAGAATCACAAAAGGAGACTGAGAGAAACCTCCTTAACAGCCAGAAAACCAGAGAGAAATCCAGTGCAAAAAAAAAAATCCAGAAATATAAAGCAAAAGACCACCTTGATTTCCCAAATGTTGTCGTCAACCTCAAAAACACAGCAAAACGTGTAACAGAAGGAAAAAACGGGACGCCATCAACGGCCTGCAACTCAAACACAAAGAGAAAACTGCTTTTAGAACAAGGATGAGCCAACCTAACAGAACAATGGTACATAATCTGGAGTGATGAGGCCTGGAGCCAACAGCCCGACACATGTCAGAGATCCACTGACCTGCACTGAGGACCAAAGAGAACAAAAACAACAGAACAGTTTCAACTCAATATACGAGGAATCATTCACTGACTCTTTCAGACATGCAATTTTCTTTAAAAAACTCCAGATACTTTTATGCAAACGTCACAACAATTAGATGAGGTCGGACCTGCAAAAATAAATAAAAAGACATCAGAAGAATTAAGAAAAAGTTTGAAAAACAGAGAGAATGTTTTAAAGAGTTTATAAATTCTTTAAGTGAAAAGTGTTTCCCAAAATCTTTTTTAAATGATTTGCCCCAAGGCTTAAACATAATATAGAAAATCAATCATCGGTCCCCATACATTTTTAGCTTTCATTCCTGTTCACTCCCTATAGTTAGAATGCATACACAATATAAGCAAAATAAATATTTAATAAATAATAGCCTAGCAATAAGCCTGACTGAAAGTGTATTGTATGTTCCGTCTAATGAATTAATTATCGTATATTAAAATATATTTACAGATCTACAGAAGTGATCACAACTGTAGAATAGTGAGTGTTTCAAAAATGTCATTAGGATTTATATTCTTAATCAATTACCAGGTGATATATACGGAACTGTACCATGGTTTTAGACACTTTAAATGTTTAGGTGCTGTATGTATTCTGCAGCGTGTTCAAGGAATTTTTTTTAAGGCATTTCGTTTCTATTTATGGAGCCTAAAACCTTTGATAGCACAATGTAGCTATCTGCACAATGTAGCTATCTGCAACGAGCTAATATCTGAGCTTAAACGGTTATTATATCAATTATTTGATTACTTGTTTACATATTAAAGAACCTACATAAATTGTAGGCAGTGACAGTGTCAGAGCTTGATACGTAAACTAGACCCAAACTAAATTATAAAAACACAAAGATCAGTTACGTTAGTCCGAAGAAGGTGGCAGCAGTTTTCACAATATATAATTTAAGAAAATCACTGAAACAGAAAACTTGAATGAACGGTTCATTCTTCAAGGTAACTTAGCTTTGATCGTTTTTACAGACTTCAGGTCAACATCACCTTCAACCACCAATTGACAGCAGGCTAGACTGTCTCCATGACAACTGTCACTCACATTTGTCAACAGTCCATATGCTCAGCTGATGACGTTGTAGGGGGTGGGGGGGGTGTGTCAGGACCCGGGGGCGTGGTCTGTGGTCTCCTGGTGTGCTGCTAAAAACTACAAAAACCTAAACCCCTGTGATCTGAGATCAAAGCCACACACCTCCTGCCCGTTTCCGGTGACGTAAGATCGAGAAAAACTGATCTGCGCCGAAATAAAAAAAATCACATGAACACTTCGACTAGCTAACTGTAGCTAGCATCTTTTTTTAGGAAACACCACGTTAAACAGAACATGCCCGATTATCTTCACCAAGCAGTGATTCTATTAAAACACACGTCAGGCTGTGAGAGGCTAGCACTCGTAGCTAACTAGCTGAACGACGCCTGTTTAGCACATCGTAGCTGCCTGAGCGGGGCTAGCTCCCTGTTAGCCACCTAGCTGCTGCTGAGCCTCGCTTTGTGTGTGTGTGTGTGTGTGTGTGGGAGCGGAGCAGCGGCCAGGGTGCGCGCTTCTGACGGCTCCTCTCGCGCTCAGCTCCCGGTGCGAGCGCGTAACTGAGCGCGCTGCCGTCGCCGGATTCTTACCGAGAGTTTTGTGCACAAACACCCTGAAGTTGAGCTCGTGAACCGGAGGAACCGGAGGCCTCAGTCTCTGCTGCTGCTGCTGCTGCTCCTCGGTCTGCAGCCTGCGACCGTGGCTAATGTCGGAGCTAACACCGCGAGAGCTCACGTGGTGACGCGAGAGCGGGCGAGCAGCGGCCCCGTGACGTCAGAGGCACGTGGGCTGGTGTGGGCCAGAAGATAAAATAAGATAATCCTTAAAATAAAATAAGATTAATCCTTTATTAGGAGGGGAAATTTGCAATATTACAGCAGCGAGAGTCAAAATCAGGCATCAGTAGGTAATAAGTAAAATTCAATACTTAAGTGTAACTGTATATACATTTATCTGCTGCATATATATTTACTCATCTGCTGCTACCTGGTCCTGTACATATGTTTTCTTCATTCACCTTAACTGTACATCATGTATGTCTGTATTACCTTCAGTATTTATCTCCTTTTCCCGTCATGTACACGACTCTTCACTTTATAATGTTAGTAGACTGCCATGATTTTTAACTGTCCGTGGGCATTGCACTGATGTCATCGTGGTTTTAGTTCTTGTTTTTACTTGTTGTCTTGACATGCTCCCTGGGCCTTAGAATTGCCCTCCGGGGGACAAATAAAGTTGTTTTGAATAAGGTAAATAATGCATAACACTAATACCTATCCTGGCAATACTACTGTTTAAATATAAAGAGCCCATTCTAGGGTAGGAAAACAACAATTCATACAATTTAGATGATTACACACTGGTGAAAACATCACTAGGATTATTTTGTATTCAGTTTCTGCCAATAGATCCCTTTCACCTAAACCTTTAAACCAGAGTTAATATAGTGTGGTCGCATGTAGTTCTACTGGGAGCAGAGCTGGTTGCAGTCTTACTGCTGCAGGAAGCAACGACCTGCGACACGTCTCCTTCACACACTTGAGTCAGTCTGATACTGAAGGAGCTGCCCAGTGTAATCAAATTAACTCAAACTAATTTTCAATATCAAGTATTGTCATATCACAGGAAGTCTGATTGAAGCCTGTATTCAGATGTTCTCACACAACATCAAGTGTTGAACTAATACCACAGGTTGTACTATAAAATCTACTGTGTGCAGCATTTTCCATTAAATGTACTTGTTTGTATGATAACAAATATTTAATAAAAATAAGACAGCATTTTTTTTGCATAACCAAGAAGCAGCAGTTTATTGAATAACAATATATATGATGAGAGTAACAGTAAATACTGGAGTCTATGAATATAAGTGAGAGGCTCAGCTGACAACATCCAGGAACACACAAACACAAGAATTGAAATCCTCCTTCACATTTATCAAGTGATTCCGTCAGTTTCTTTTCATGTTCAGTCTCAGGATCAATGTCAGACACTCGCATGTGACGAGCTGCTGTGGTCAAATCACTGCCTCAGTGTTCCGGATCTAAACAGAAGTTTGATGTGGGAATAGGAACAAAAAGAACAGGACTCAAATATGAGGTGATTCAATTTAACACTTTTCTTTAGGTCTTGTATCTGTAGTTCTTTACATCTTTAAAAACAGTCTGAATAAAGGTGTTATCACATAATTATTATTACCATTTGTTCATCCTGAGACAAAAAAGCAAAGACGTCTCTTCTGAACATGTGAAAATACTTGACATATTTAAAATGCCCCATTCCCACACTCCTGTAACCTAGCTTTGAACGCCTCAACTTTAAATCTCTGGATGTAAATCCTGTGTTGAGAAATAATAATTTACATATAGTGTATCACAGTTTCATGTCATATCATCAGCAAGAACTCCTTCTCTTGCACATGTGTGAATCAAAGCTGGTTTAGTAAACTCGGAGCTAACGGTGCCAAATAAAAAACACCTTCGTGACAGCATCATTAACATCATCACTGAAGTCAAACTCAGTGAAACCAGGTGGCCCAAAGAAATCAGATTCGGACAAAAAGAGTTTGTGATCCAGGCCTCTGACAATTTCTCAGTCAACACACAGAAGCAACTTGTTGAGCGACAGAGGTCGACTGATTTACAACAGAGTGAAAACAACGAGAGGTTGTCGCTCAACTCTCTGAGCAACGTCTCTCGACAGCAACTACAGGAGCATCAACAGAGCAACAGCTACAAACAGACTTCAAGTCAAGACAGGAAGATTGTGCGTGTTTGTGTACGGGAAGAAAAAAGCTGGTCCGTTCCCAGAACTCCCTGGGAACCATTATAATTGCCGCTATCATCTTTGTCAGCAGCTAGGAAGTGAACTAGTAGTGGGAGGAGTCTAGTGCTGGGTCCACTTGATGCTCTTCAGGTCGATGCCTTCCTGAACCATCTCCCACAGCGGACTGACATAAAGACAAAGACAGACACAAAGTTAATGGGTGTTTAACATAATATTACCATTTAAAAAAAACTTTAACTTGACAGATTTACAGACACATACTGTATGTATAAGTCAATGAGTCAGTGCCAAAGTACCATGCTCATCATTTCTATCAGTAATAATAACAGTATGTTCACTTAACACAAGATCACATCACTTAGGAGAATTGTAGAAAAAAATACTAAAATAAGAGAAACCCTGGAATCCAGGTGACCTCACCTCATCTCTCGGAGTCTGCTGACCTGTTGGATACATTTCTCTGCCGTGTAGTCGACTTCTTCCTCTGTGGTGAACCTGCCAATACCAAACCTGACACACAAGCACAGGTTCACATTAATCTACACGAGATTAGGATGAAAAACACAAAGGAAATAAAAAGGACTTCTTCTTGTGCTTGAATCTTTAATGTGACATATCAAATGCACGTTCAATGACTGTACACACATACAATCTTAACAAATGTACTTTGGTTTCGACGGCTTCTTTTTACAACAAATTAACTTAAACTTCTTTAGAATCTTGACGATCAGCAGGATCATAATTTATTCTCTGGACCTAAATACATTTTATTTCACTGAGATGACAAATAAAGTTGATTAAAATCAGATTAAGTGATTTTCAAGATTTTAGTCTGGATTATTATCCAATAATACGATCTGATTCCAGCGAGGATGACCAGTGTTTATACCTGATGGAAGAATGAGCCAAGTCTTCATCTGCTCCGATTGCTCTGAGGACGTATGAGGGCTCCAGGGACGCTGACGTACATGCACTGTCCATTGAGACAAACACAAATATGAATTCATCTTGAAAGAATCAACTTATATTTTCATAAACCTCGCTCCTGTTCATTTAGAGTGACTCTGACTCTGACCTGCCAGATGATAGAGCGATATCCTTCAGTGCCATCAACAGACTCTCTCCTTCCACGTAGGCAAAGGACAGGTTGACACAGCCTGAAACAAACAAACACACACACACAGATAAGTTCATCGGTCTCATAAAACTGAAAACCTCGAACATCAAGTCGGACACGACAAAGGTTTAGTTGAAATTGAAGCAAGACTGTGGTGTGTGTGTGTACCAGGGTAGCGTTGGACTGAATCTCCGTTCATTGTAACGTCAGGTGTCGCAGCCTGGATCTTCTGGACCAGACGATTAGCCAACATGGACACTCTGTGATGATCATACTAAACACACACACACACACACTATTAAGGATATTTGGGTACATTTGCTGTGTTTGTGTGTTTGACTGTGTTTGTTTTACCTCCATCTCCTGCTGGGCGATGCTGCAGGCAGCTCCCAGCCCGACAGCCAGTGGGGTGGGGACAGTACCGGAGCGCAGCCCCCTCTCCTGCCCGCCCCCGTTCTGCAGCGGCTCCATACGCACCCGAGGCCGGCGACGCACATACAAAGCCCCCACACCTGTACACGTATACACACAAACACTGTCTCAATCTAACTTACAGGTATGGGTGGATCTGCACAACCCACAACCCAATAACTGCTAATGCTTGGGCCAACCTTTGGGTCCGTAGATCTTGTGACCACTGATGGACAGCAAGTCAATCTTCCAATCGGTGACGTCCATGGGAATCTTTCCGACAGCCTGAGCGGCATCGGTGTGAAGGAAGACTCCTTTAGAGCGACAAATCTGACCTGAGAACAGGAAGAGGAAAATTCAATGAGTCCACAGTTTTGATCAGAGTAACATATCGTAAACATGGTGAAGGCTCCACATGGTCACAGGGACATGATTTATTTAGACAAATTGAAATGGGGAGTAAATAACATGTACGTGTTGTCATAGTTACCGATTTCCTTGATAGGCTGCTGGACTCCAATCTCGTTGTTGACGGTCATCACTGACACCAGACATGTGTCAGGACGAATGGTGGCCTCAAGCAGCTGAAAACATGCACACACTTATTTGTAAATACACATATTTACTTCTGTATGTTTAAAAAAAATGCCCTGTACATTTTCTGTTGTATATGTTGACTCTTGTGTAGGTTCTGTGTGTAAATTCTGTGTGTGTACCTCCAGGTCCAGCAGTCCATTCTGCTTGACTGGCAGGTAAGAGATTCTGAATCCTTCTGATTCCAGAACTCGACACGAGTCCAGGACACATTTGTGTTCTGTCTGTGTGGTGATCACGTGGCGCTTCTTGGCCTGGTAGAACCTGGCCACACCCTGCATGAGACAAAGAGGTGTGGTCATTAATTACCTCTTAAAACTGGATCCAACTCGGTTCCAGAACTGTTCTTACAGTGTTCTTCTGATCTTAAGGCATTCTCATAGCGTTCTTGTTTGGTTCTTACGGCATTTTAATTTGAATTCGAAGGGTGTTCAGGCATTTTTATATCATTCTGTTCAGTTCTTAAATTGTTATAAATGCACTCGCTTTCGTTTTTGTTCTGTTCTTATTGTAATAGTTCTTACTGCATCCTCGTTCTGTTCTTTTTCATTCTCATACTTTGAGAGACACCTGTGTCCTTACTGTTCTCAATCCATTTCCACGTATTCTCAGTGGGTTATGAATATGTTCTCACTGTGTTCTCATATAGTTTTTAACATCAATGTTGGGTATTATCAATTCTCTGTTTTCTTACCTGTTCTCAAGCTGTTCCCACTGTTCCTGTTCTGTTCTCAGGGCATTTTCATTTGTCCTGAGAACAGAACATGAGTCCTACTTCAGTTCTGTTCTCATGCTGTTCATAAGGTGTTTTCATTTTACTCTCAATCTGTATTTGCAGCTACATTCTCTGTCTCTTCTTCCTGATTCTCATTTGTTACAGTGTTCTCAGTGTGATCAGACTGCGTTCTCCTCCGCTTACTCATTCTGCTCTGGATCTGTTCTCATTGATAATCAAAACAAAGGGAGGAGGGGATAGTGGTGAGAGGAGGGGAGGACAAGGTGATGAAGAAGAGAACAAGGACGTGATGAAGAGAGCAGAGTGAGACCTTGATCGCCATGTTGTTGGACTCTGTGGCTCCACTGGTGAAGATGATCTCTCTGGGATCAGCACCAATCAGGTCAGCTACCTGCTGCTCAGAGAGAGAGAGAGAGAGAACACAGTTAATGTCGCTCTATCAAACTAAGTCTTCATGCAATGAAGAACATGATTGAAATCAAATGTTCTTTACAACATTTACAAAATAGAAACGATTGTCTGTCTACCTTCCTGGCAACCTCCATGGCGCTCTCGCTCTCCCAGCCGTAGGCATGTGTCCTGGAATGAGGGTTACCGTAGTAATTCACCTGGTAGGGCAACATGGCGTCCAACACCCGGGGGTCCTGCACACACACATCAGTGAGTTCAGGACTAAATAACTCTTCCACTGGATCTAACATTTACTACATCTATGACTACATAATTGTTACCATAGGTGTGGTGGCCTGGAAATCCATGTAGAGGGGGCGGAGCTCATCTTTCTCCAGTTCCTGTTTCTTGATGAACTCTGCAGCACACAACAGGCAGAAGGTCAACATGAGTTTAATCAGATCGAATCTGAAACATAGACTTCTGTGACAGGGGGGGGGGGACGGGGGACAGGGGGACAGGATGTGGAGCTGAGTCTAGAATCCTGAGTCTAGAATCCTGTCAAGTACTGAAACCAACCACTACACAATGTTGGGATAAAGAATAAACCCCAATCAATATTGATTTGTGGGAACATATCGTCCTGTGAACGACTCACATGTTGATTTAAGTGTTTTGCTCTCGTGGCTCTCTAGTCTGTGGTGCAGCTGAAATATATTGATCTATACCAACAGACATTTATATTGTTTTTAATCCCACAATAATCCACAGAGGTCAGGCCCCATTCCTTAAACCTGCATAAACCAAATAATCGCTAAGATATTCAGGGGAAACACATAAAACAATACATAACATAACTAAATAAAATGGAAAAATTAAATTAAGGCAATAAATATTTGAAATTCAAAACAGAGCTGGTGCCATTTAATATGATAAGACACGTTTGCTTGATAAACTACTTGAACTATTGATGAATTATGAAACGTAATTCAGTCAGTGATCTCGTTCTGGGTTTTATTGTTTAAAGTTTTATCTGACGTTCAATCCTCGGTTTGTTTGCTGTGACGTTTCTTGTGTCCTCGCTCAACTGCGTCACTTTGGGATTAGCTTCGTGCTAACCAAGCCGCCGCCGCTGCCCGGAGCCTGGACACGGGTTAGTCTGATGTTACCTTTCGGCAGGGAGCTAGCGGCTCTGCCCTCTGAGCCCAGCCGCAGAGGGAACCAGGTGGCCGGCCTGAGCAGCCGGGAGGAGACGGTCCTGCCCGGGGAAAGCATCTCAACGCGGGCTGGTTTCACTTGGAAGACCCGCTGACCTCCGGAGACAACAACAACGAGCGGACCGCAGCCGAGAGTAAACCCGGGTGAAGCGGTCGAAGCGGCCGGTTGCAGAGGAGGAAAAACCCGAGGAGACGATTAACGAGTAAACCGAGCGAGAACAACGTGGGTGAAGTTTAGTTTGAGGAGCTGCTCAGTCACATCCAGGTCAAAGTGAAGGTGGAGAACAACACGCACTTCCGACCTGCACCGTCACAATAATGCACTGTCAACAAAAACAGTGAAACGACAGGATGCTCAACTGGAATAAATATGATTAAATATATATTTTGTCTATTTTTAAAACTATCTATCCTGCATGATTGTTATGGAGACCGGATGTTTGGAGATATTTGGCTTTTTAATTGACTTTGTTGTCCACGGTTCACTTTTTACTTATTGTGTAATTTAATTGATCATTGGTTTTGTCATTAGTTCATATCTGATGCTTGTTGTTTTGTTTGTGATTGTTTTATTTTAGTGTATCGCTGTTTTCCATAGTAATTTCTCTCATTTTGTATTTCCTGTTGTATATTTTTTTTAAAAACACATTAAAACATTTTATTTTTGTGGATTATCCGGAACATGTTATCATCCATCCGGCAGCTTGACGCATCGCTGGGTCGGTGCAGTATTTTAGTTGCACAAGAACCGGAAACAGGTTTTGTGACGTCTACCGGACACCCTGCGCTCTCATTGGTCAGTCTGAGTTGTTTTGTAACTACCGGGGGCGGGGCTAATGTTGTTCCTGTCCTCTGATTGGCTACAAATGGGAGTTTATGAAACGTGGGTTCAGCTCCTCATGGTGTTATTCTCAGTTCCAAAGGATCATTTTCTCACATTATTGTTTTTTGAAATTTAAAGTTCTAAGACCTTATTCCCACACATTATATCAACACATTCTACCTTTCTGTAATCCTTGAGATGTTTTCTAACCACACCGGCAGAAAGAATGGAGATATATTATTGTTCTTTGTGCCAAAAAAGAACATTCTGCTGAATTTGATTATCTGGTACAGGTCCCTTTAATGTGGACACTTTATTAGGATTTAAGACTAAATCACCTCGGTTTATGCGTGTCAGGCTCTATATTACCATTTTTTTTAAAAAAGCATGATGAAAAAATTACTAAGAAAAAGTATATTATTCATAAAGTTATATTTTTGTGTGTGTTCTTTTTGCTCATCATTTATAAACAGTATCCACAGTTTGTATCTTTGTGGCTTTTAGATTGAATTAAACAACCGGGTTGTGATTGTTGTGGCCATATCTTCACCCAGCAGGGGGCAGTAACATGCGCGGAGGCGTCACAACTACCCAAAAAACAAAAGGAGAAGAAGAGCACCGTCGGGTTGTGGCAGCCATGCTCCGTAGTTAGCAACTTAGTTTATTTCCTGTATAACACATCGATCTGAGTCCGCGACGAGAGAAATGAGCGTCACCTCGGCAGCGGCGGATCTCACGCTGAGGTCAGATCTGCACTTTGTGTCTGGAGTTTGTTTGTGCGTGGAAACTGAGAGCGTTAGCCGAGGCTAGCATCACAAGCTAACCTGTCAGTGGACTGCTGTCAGTACGTCAGCCACAGCTGCTCTGCGCCTCCGCTAATAACTAATAACGTAATTATGGCGAAACCTTCGTTAATGTAATGATCACGTGCTTCATTGCGTTTCATCGCGACTGTTTTCACGCAACCAGCGAGTGACGTTTAAAAACTGTTTCGCACTTAACGACATCACGCGTCTCTGCATAAACTAGTTAATGTTACGTAGTTAACTAAACTTCTAGCCTAGTTCATTACTTCGGTTTACTTCGGTCCGAAAAGATTTTTTTCAAAACGGTGAAGTTTACAAAAAAATAAAGGAGATATACTAAATATTTATTCATATGCAAAATATACACATTATTTATTCATCTATCATGACTTAAAAGTTGTATTTCACTTCATCTCAACAGTCACAGTCTACCCTTTGCTGTAATGCATGTTATAAATACTCGAGTACTTTGTTGTATTATGTTTACATTGAATAATCCAGTCCTTTTATCTCCTTCCTGCTCTCTGTCTGGATGACATCACAGGAAACCACAATATTTGGTTCTATTAAAAAGCCGAGGATACGCAAAACTATCTACCGTGGCTTTTACAGGTTGAGGAGTAAATACAACTTTCCCTCTGCAAAAGGAAAACGAGTTGATGAATATCACAGAGCCGTGATGATCAACTGGTGTTGAAGTTATGACGTGTCAGCTAACATCTCAGTCCACTTTACAGGGCCCACCATGCTCCTAGACCCAAAGCGGCTGAAGATTGATGCGTTTGACCAAGAAGCTGCCGTCACCGCTGCTGCTGCTGAAGCTGCTGCCATGGGAACGACGACGAGCGAGCCATGTATCTACGACAAGCTGTCCGAGAGCATAGACATCCTCCGCCAGTCGGGCTACCGCTACGGCATGTCGGAGAGGGAGATCGAGAGGTTCATCAAGCAGGTCCTGGAGACCAACGAGCCCAGGAGAGAGCCCCCGCAGTTCCCCATCCTGAGAGCCACCATCAAGGTCAGGCAATGCAAATATTACACTGCACAGAAACTCAATTATTCACTGAAGACCCTTAAAGCACTTATCATGTCAATGCCTCTTAACTGTGAGGATTTTCTCAGCTTGTTATTGTTTTTAATAGATTTTTCTTTAAGTTTTTTAAGTGTTTGTCAGACAGGAGTAACATTTTATGACTGAAAGACCCACGTGAGGCTTTGGTACAAAGTTTTTCCCTCAGTCGGCGGCAGCAATAAAACGGCACAGAAATTTCACACTAAAATGTCTGAAGCTTTACTTCTTTCGGCAAAAGCAGAAAACTGAAGCTTTACATTCGGCCCAAATTTTTCCTAGAAAGCAATCGAATCAGATCAAACTGCGAGAGGAATTTATTTCGAGAAAATATATATTCAACAAATCATTTATTTGTCATAGAGTATACAGACATTTAAGGTTTACTCACTCTTGTCTGTGCTCTGAGGAAGGACACGTCTCTCTGTGTTGGTAATGTCCCTGTTGTCTTTGCAGTTTGTGGTGGCAGTGGGCCTCCTGCTGGTGGTGGTGCTGGCCTTCACCTACCCTCAGACGTCCCCCCAGCTTGGTCTGGTCAACCTGGGCTGCTACAACTGGTCGTCGCCCCTCAGCCACGTTCGCCTGTTGTCTCTGCCCATCGCCAAGAAGTACAACCTGCAAGGTCTGAACACCATCACTCAATATGTCTGTTTCCAATAGCTCTCACAAACGCACACATAAAACCACACTTACATTTTTTTCCCTAATGAGAATGTTGCTTGTATCGAATGAAAAGTTGAATGTTTTTTTTTAGTCAAACACAGATTGTTGATTTCTGACACATTAAACGTTTAACACACAAAGTGGGAAAGTACAATCCAGCAACTGGATTGGCTCAAGCAAAACTTAGCATTCACCACAATGGGTGAAAAGAGGCACTGTAGCATGGGATAGGAAAAATATTGAATATTTTTAACATGAAAGCATGTTAACCCATCAAAGTTAACCCTCAAATTACCTGTAAATGGCGCAAATGGGCAATTTAAGTAGTTTGATTGTAGTAAATGTGTGGTTTTTGCAGGTTTCCATGAATGGTGGAGCGCCGGCTCGCTCAGGCACAGTCTGGTGAACTGTTCGGGCTGTGCAGAGATCTCCTCTGTGCTGGAGGTCCCAGAAAGCCTGAGAGGGACGGTGAATCTGCGACGGGGGCCACAGCTCGTCCTGCTGAAGGTCAGAGGTCAACACAGCCGCAGTTAGCCATCTGAAAGCCCCCCCCACGTCACACCCATGGGGGCAAACTTTGTGAACAGCATCTTTAAAGAATACAAAATTAATTTATCTCACAGGTTTTTTAAAAAAATGTGAATGATTAACAGCTTCGAGTTGGTTCGGATGGGACAAAAACAACACAACAGAACAGTGCAGGATGTTTGGAAACATGTTTGTCATTACTTTTTCAATCTGTTTGCACTGTTACCACATAACGTCAATAATGAAAAGTGTTGTGTGATCATGTTCCCCCCCTGTCTAACCAACCCCTCTTGTTCGTGCCGGTCCCTGCAGGGTGGGGAGTCTCTCAGCGTCCAGCGGCAGCAGCTGGAGGAGCTCTACTTGGCCCATTCAGGGTCCATGTCCATTCTGCTGGAGGAGGACGACGGCCTGCAGAACCACAACTTCGGCCTCCCTCAGGGACCCGCCAACTTCACCCTGCTCTGGTGCACAATTGTGTTCAATTACGAAACGTTGCCTGAAAAGAAAATCACATAATTTGGATTCATGTGTAATATCTCGTTCAGTTTGATAAATCTGTTGCCCACAGTGGTATGTAATGATTGACGGTGTGTTGCTGTGTTGTCTCTGCAGGAGGTTCAGCTCTGGAACCAGGGAGAAGGTGTTGAGGTGGCTCTTCCCCAAGGCGGAGCTCTGTCCCCTGCTGGACAGTGCGGGGACCATCCTGCAGCGGTGCCTGGTCACCCACAGCACAAACTCCCAGAGCAAGGTGAGTCCCGCTGAGTCCAGACGTCCCCACAATGAGAGACACGAGGACTAAATACACCTAAATACAGTGTTATCGTTACTCACAGGAAAACTACAACAATAATAACTATCCGTAATAAATTTGAGGGGTCCTTTCAAAATAAAATGACAAAATAACAACCAGTCTCTGAGACAAATGAAACACATATCGGTGTCATGATGTTTGATATTACAGACACAACAGGATGTCAGACATACATCACTGCCGTACACATTTCCTGTTTCTACACAGGTTTCTATCTAAGAGCAGACTGTGACTGCATCAAACTATTCCTTCAAACGAGTTGTCAGGATGGAGATGTTTTAGTTTGATTAATGCTGCTTCCTGTTATTTGTGGACGTGAAATATTAAATAATTGCTTTTGATAAATTGCCTCGTGCACACAAATATTTGTTTTCTTCCATGACTGCTGCTGCTGCTTGCTTTACGTCCACTTTAAAATATTTCATTTGCTGTATTGCTACAGAAGTCTGTGTGGTCGATTGGCTTGAGTTGTGGGCTCATGTGCAGTTGTTAGGTGCAGACTGTGGGACGTCAGTGGTGGTCTACTATCATCATTCAGTGTTTGTTGTGGGTTATCTGCTGCCTGTGTTACAGGGCGTCCGGGTGCTGGGCTGGCTGGTGGTGGGTGAGGGGCTGCCCACAGTTCGAGTTCTGCCTGTTCATCGCTGTCAGAAACACTGCAGCTCCTTCAACCTGTGGCTCACACCTGGAGACATGGGTAACGTCTGCTGCTTCTGCTTCTATCCTCGAACACATCAAACATGAGGACATGGGAAAGAAATAACTACTTAATACTACAAATCACATCAGGCTACAAATACATTTAGTCTCTATCACAATAAATTCATTATTTAATCAGAGCCCCTGAATTTATACTTATCGTTTTTATCTTGTTCTCACAAATTATTTTGCATTTTCTGTGCATTGTTATTATTTAACAAATTATTAAGTAAATTACTAATTCAGCCCGAAGACCGAAGACCGTGCAATAAATATTTGAATACATACATAGATTGACTTTCCAGATATCAGATATCGGTCCTATCCCTGTCCCCTGTTTATCTAAAGGCATCAACAACTACTCAAATCCAACCAAACTAACCATAATAATGCAATAATGAACACAACAATAAAATATTAATACAAAGTAGCAACCAAATAATGAAAGAAATGTTTACTGAATATTGCAATATCCCTCTGACCTTTGACCTTTGACCCGTGCAGTGTACGCTGACCCTCGTTACTGGCAGATGGAGCTTTTCCCCGGCCGAGGCCAGAACATCATCTGTGACGGATCGACCTTTTAACTTCCGGGGGCGGAGCGCAGCGAAGGAGGACAGAGCCGAGGACCGGGAACACGCAGATCAGCTGTGAATGTTTAAGACTTCCTGCAGAGGCGTTTGGGAGCGCGTCGGCCTCTGTGCGGCCCCGTCCACCGATGCCTTATGACCCTCCTGTCTTTCACCCGTCTAGTAAACCTGGGGGAACTCCTCAGAAACCTGGAGACCACCGCACACATGACTTCATTTAGGGAAAACTGCATTTCCTACTTGTTTAAAGAGTGGAGGTCGGACGTTTCATCCATGTGAACAACACGTTAGTGAACTCTCTGCATTAGCAGCTCTGATGTCCTGCATGTGCTTTTGCCATAGCTTCAAGCAGAACTCAAGATAATAGGTGTTTCTCTTTTTCAGAAGGTAGTGGATCACCTTTTAAATCCCCACGCACATCACTGATCCGTCTGATCTGCTGTCGTGTCCATTTACAACCGTTTCCAGTTAAAAAAAATCCTCATCAATCACAGCGTTGTAAGTGTGATTGAGAAAGTGGATGTCATCTTCTTGTCTGTTAAGCTCTGCACTGGAACAGGTTGTTGGAAATAACAATGTCGACTGGACAGATACGAAATAACCACTTCTCCCAAACAGAGAATATCACGAACACCATGTCAGACTAAAGAATGTTCAGTTTGAGGGTCAATGCTGTCGTTATGTTTCCATCGTGTGTTTTCTAATTGAATTTATTCAGGAAGTTAAGAACCACGTGGAGCTCAGTAAGAACCCACAGCTCACGTTTTGTCCCTGGCCTCTAATAACTTAATTAAATTAGTCCGAGCATCATGTTCATTCACTCTGAACTTTCTGGGAATTTCTTAATGACATCTTAGAACAGAGCTGGATTCGACCAAGTCCTGCTGCAATGAAAAGAATCCCCTGAAGCTCGAACTGTTTTTCCACAGGACTCGACCTGCAAACAAAATGTTAGTATTTCTACTTTCCAAACCATGAAAGTTTTATATTTGTAATTATTATTACTGTGCCACCTCACCTTCTGCCCTTTAACTGGTTCCTCGTGTTAAAGGGCCAGTTCACCCAGCTGAGTCTTCTCTACTGGTTTCCAGAACACGCTCCGAACTTGATCACACTTTTTCTTATGAATATTGTGATTTTAATTAGCGGTTATGTCTAAATTAAACTGGTTGAGTTGTCAAATTATCATTAGATACGTTTATAGCATTTACAAAAACAGAAAAGTTTAGTTTGTTGCTTTCTGACGATCTGGAGGTTTTCTTTAAACTTGTAATTAAGCGTAAAGTATAAATCAGTAATTAAGCTCCTATTTTAGTTGTTAAATTTAGAGCTTTAATTATTAGTCAATTTATTAATTAGCCATTAAAGGACAAATGTGTCTCGTAATAAGAAATAAAACTACAACATTCAGACTCAAATAATATCGCTGGAGGAGTTTTGTTCTGTGGGTGAACTGAACCTTTAACAACAACTTACAACACATCATCACAAACCCAGACATATTATAGTTTATTTTCCTCCCACATGTAATCCTCCCATATAATTTGGAGATTTTATGGACAAAGCTGCTTATCTAATTTCAGTGTAATTATTTATTGTCATGATTGTATATATGTTGAAGCCATTAACTATAATTAATAATGTGTTGTAATATTATTATACTTGTGATTATCAGGACTGAGGTTAACAGATCATCTCCAGCAGATTCTGAGAAAACAATAATCCATGAAGAAGCAGAAGAAATATTTTGTGCATGATCAGGGTTTTTCACGGTGTGGACAGGAGTCTTATTATAAAATCAGTTTGCCAAAGTAAAAGTCTGTCAAATCTGAATTTCTGTGTTTTAGAGAAGAGCGCCCTCGTTCTGTTCAGGTTTCCAAACGCCACTTCTGAGAACCAATCAGGGGCTGAATCTCTAAAATTGTTCGCTTTGCATAGAAATGTCATAGTTTTATGAGAAAATTAAAAGTCGCTGTATTTGCTTCCATCTGTGTGAGATTTTTTTGAAGTGTGATACGTGTGTTTGAAAATGTGGTTTTACTGAACAGACAATGCAATGAAAACATAACCTCCGTGAAAAAAAGAAAGCCATCAACTCACTTTCTGTATTAAAGTGAATTTACATAATATGAAACGCTCTCCTTAACATTGGTGTATTGAAGATAAAACAACCATGTTAAACAGATCAAATTTGAAGTTCAATCAGTTCAGCTTCTGACTGAAAGACTAAGTCAATTCCACAGAGCTAAATTTGCAGCATTATAAAAACAAGCTCAGCTCGTGTCACAGTTGTTGCTTCAGGCGACGTCACGTTAATCACACGTCAACAATTAAGAGCAAGTCATACCTGTAAAGTTACATTTTTACACATGGCACCTTTAACTTCCATTGGTTAAAGGAAATGTTAAGTTGGTAGTGAAAAAATAGCTTTTTAAAGATATTAAATTCCATATTAAAATTCTGTAATTTATTGCACAATGAAAAAAATACAGAAATGTAATTTTTTTAATATGTTTTTTTTAATATTGCATTATATTAGTGAAACTTGAATACAAATACTTAAAAAAATTATTGATTAATGAAAAACAGTTAAATTAGCATAGAAATGTGTAATTATTCTACAGGTTAGCACTAACGCACGTTAATTAAGCTCCTGATTCCCCAGCAGGTAAAATGTTAAGTTATTGTCAGTGATACGTCCCCGACTTCAATAAAAGAGCTGTAAATATTAAAACCCTCATCAGAACTAGGCATTAAAATCACAGACTTTAGAAAATCATTAAGCTGCTGTAAGCTGAACATGATGGACTGGAAACAATACATAGTGTTTCCCCCCCCCCCCTGACAGTTTATATAACCATTGGCTCACATTTAAAATATAAAAAGAAATATACAAAATTCCACCGCTGGGTATCTCTATGATAGATACAGGCAGAGGGAATGTTTGGGCGAACTGACCCTTTAAGAAACTCTCTGGAAGAAACTGTTAAACATGATTAGAACAAGCTGTTTTTCTTCAGACGCCCTTTTGTGGGTCACGTCCCTCCGGCCAGCAGCGGAGAAGACTCGGAGGCTTCACGTTTGTGGGGATGTGAATCCGAGAAGCTTCCATGTGGAGAGTCGTACAGGTGGCTGCTCTGCAAATCTACCTCCGCTCGCAAGTTTATTTTCTACATTAAACAGAAGAAAAAAGAAAATGTCTGTCAGTAGTCTCTCAACCCAGATCTTTAATCGAAAAGGAAAAGGTTGATTTTTAATCAATCTCATTCTCTTGGTGTCACACAGCTGGACGAGAGATCGACGCCACTCTTATATGTATAATATGAAGCGGGGCGTGGTTAGCCTAGCTTAGCATAAAGTCTTGAAGCAGTAAAGCTGGATTCATCCAATGTTCAAAAATACAGATAACAGCATCTTTTAAAACACATAAATCTTTATTTAATCTGTACTAAAACAGAAATGTAAAATTTACAACTAAAAATATGTTTGTGCAATGAGATCCTGTCTGAAACCCTCGTGGTAAATCTACCAGCCGAGAAATAGTCCGCAACATAACCCCCCCCCCCCCCATAAAACACAACTTGACGTTTTTTATAAATTTTTGGATGGATTCAACAAACAAGCACCAGGTCGTCTCCTGAAGCTGCGAGAAGACGAGACTAAATACCTGGAAATCTCTGATGTAGGTGAAGAAGAAGCTGATGAAGGAGAAAGCCAGAGACCATTCAGACACGGTGCTGATCATGTGAGTCGTGTAACCCTGGAATAAATGAAAACCATACATTGAAATGTTGTGTATCCATCTTAAGTAGTGAAAGCTACATTAAAAAAAACGTTTGGTTTAATGCTTCTTCTGATTTAAATCCTAATTTAAATGTTAACATTTCTCAAAGCAAAAGTGTAACTCAAGTACAATTACTGAAGGTCACAGATTAGACAGGACAAGATAAGACAAGTTATGATAAATCCCACTAAATAGATAGTAAAATATCTATACAAACATTAACACAGGGAAATATAAAAGTAATAACAATACTATAAATCTAATCTAATATATACAGTGTAAATGATTGCACATATAAGATAATGACATTTCCCAGATATTGAAATTGCAGTTGTAGTGCCTCACAGACTGATGCATCTGGTCTAATGTGCTCATATTGGCACCACAATATTGAAAGTAACAACACACAGACACACACACAGACACACACAGACATACACACGAACACTGACCTTCTCTCCAGGAGTCCAGTGCAGTTTGTGAGGTAAGTCCACTCCTGGTAAACTGCTGTACAAGATGACCGATGATACAAACACTGACAAACTGTTAAAGATCACAACTCATTGTTCCCATCGCAGCTGTAATCAAACAGAGAAGATCGGAGAGGGTTGTGTCTCTACACCTTCACTCAAACCATTCCTCAGGGATTATGATCACTGCGACTGTGCTCTTACTGACTCACTGAGTTAAAGGATACTGGAGATGATGCTGCCCAGGGTCCAGGCTCCGATGCCGAAGCGGATCAGGTAGATGCTCCTGCTGTGGACGTGAGGTTGCATCTTGAGCGACAGCAGCGTCTGAACCAGGATGTAGAGAGCCCCGACCCCGAAGGTGAGCACCGCACCCAACAGGTGCATGGAGAACAGCGTGGTCTTCTGCTCCGACACACACACACACACACACACAGAGTTACACATTTACTGCCGGCCCTGCACAGCTGTGAACTGATCCAGGATCAGCGGCACTCACCTGGAAGTTGGCGACCACGCACATCCCGAGGGAGCTGATCCAGCCGAGCAGCAGCGCGAAGCGGTTCAGTCTGTGGAGCGTGAGCTTGTCCCCGCCTGTCAGAGCCTCCACCTGTTTGTAACGCACGTAGACCGTGGCCATACCTGCAAACACATCGGTTTAAATACATTTCTAAAAAATAATACTTTACAGTGTGATAAATTATATGGATTATATTTGTTACCTAAAAAGGCCGACACATCCAGCATGATGCCGAACACACACCTCTCTGGTGCCATCGTTCCTGTGTCGCTGAAACGCAACAACAAACGGACAAAGACGTTTGACTCATTGAGTTAAACAGAGAAAAAAAGAGAAGCCAAAACAAAAGATCTGAAACTTTTCCAAACTAAATGTCACTCTTTAATTTCTTCTAAGCCCTTTAGGGGGAAACCAATATTTTTATGTCTTTTCATCACCCAGAGATATAACAGAGGTGACGTGTGTGTGTGTGTGTGTGTGTGTGTGTCCAGACTCACACCTGATGTACGGCACAAGAGGATCCACATGTCTCAGCACCACCGATGTGATATACGCAAAGACGAAGGACGCCGACGTCCAGACGACCAGAGCGGCGGGCAGGAAACACAGACCCTGCTGGAACCACCACATTGCCTCTCCACCGAGTGTGTGTGTGTGTGTGTGTGTGTGTGTGTGTGTGTGTGTGTGTGTGCGCGCGTTGCTGGTTCACTCCGCCCTGTACACAACACACAAAGAGTGATATACACACTGACACACACATATACAGTACACTGCTGTGATCAACATCTGAGCTGCAGCTTCCTTCTCTCCTACAGAAAAGGACAATTATTTTCATTCATTTATTGTTCTTTATCTTATTTTTTATAATTTGCATGCATGTATTTTTTAGGTTTATTATATGACAAAGAAAGAAAAGTCCTCTGCAAATCTCTAATATATTTATAAATAATAATAACTACATCGATCAAAAATGATATCGGACAAATCTTGGACCCTGAGCAGGAGTCGAAGGTTTAACCAGATGTTCGTCTAACAAACAAACTGGAAACACTGGAAACACCTCCTGGACATTTTTCTCCATTTTAGACAAATACAGGAAACGATGTGTTGGTTCAATTGTGGGAATATGTAAATATGAGGGTTAGGGAATAAAACATTTTAATACCTAAATTATTGGATGTATTCAGAGTAAGAATCTGACAAATATAAATTGTATTGATTTGGAGTGTGACATGTGACTTCCTGGAGACAACAGAGTCATCAAAGGACCCAGATCATGCCTGTGATCTCAGTGCGGAAGTGAAAGTAACCGCTGTCCTGTCGATCACAAACCAAACTCCATTTACAAAATCAACTCAATTTAACGCGTTTGACCAAATCTGAGCGACACATATCGTAAAGTATCACGTTAACTTGCTAAGAAGATAACAAACACCACAGGACGCACGTCTGACGCACAGTAGCATTACGCTAAGTGGTTAGCAGTCACTACGCAAAACAACAGCTGGTAGCTGGGCGATGTTCGCGAGCTACGGCCGCGTTGTAAATAAAGTTGTTCGCACTTTACGCGCGAATCTTCTGCTCGACTGAAGAAGGTTAAAGCGAAGCGGTCACGTGGACACAGACATAATGAAACTCACGTTACTCGAGTCCAGTGACGAACATGGTTCTCCTGCGACGACGCCAGTCACCGGACTGTAAACCAGCAGCTGGAGCCGCGAGGGTCAAAGTTAGACCCCGTCCAGATGCTGAGAGTTGGACACGTGAAGTTTAACAAGTTCAGACTCGATGTTATTCAGGGTCTCGGTGACAGGAGGGCGGGGATCCTCTGCCCCGGGTTAGGACTCACAGGCAAAGCTACGGTGGCCGAGAGAGCACAACGGGCCGCAAGTTAAGAGAAGACACACGCAAATAGAAAAAAGACAAGAGCAAGTTAAGAAAAAACAACATCATCGATTTGATGACTCGTGCAAACACAGATAAAAGCTGCCATTTTGCAATTTAAGTCATTCCTTGTTTGCTGTTAGCTCTAAGGCTTTAAGCAAAGCCACACATCATTGAATATATTTTGATAATGGTTCCTTAATTGTTCATGTATATTGTTGTATACGTTTTTTTTTTTTTTTAAGCCTTCTGACGTGATCCTGGATCAGATAATACAGTTTATCAATATTAAATCGATATATTAAAGTCACAACACGTGCAGATACAGAAACACACTGCAAATATGTGACTTTTTGCAGCGCATGTGTCGTAATATTGATAAAGATGTTGCATCTGTTTTCTTAATTTGCAGTGTGTTTGCGTCTCTCGG
Organism: Reinhardtius hippoglossoides; assembly: GCA_006182925.3. NCBI lineage: Eukaryota > Metazoa > Chordata > Actinopteri > Pleuronectiformes > Pleuronectidae > Reinhardtius > Reinhardtius hippoglossoides. The sequence goes on from CM031672.1 coordinate 25,981,017, forward strand.
CCACCGTACCTTCTATTGTTCCCTGTTCTCTCCCCAAACTCCAAAATCACACTGCAAAATAATGAAATCACTTCACTGCTGTCACTTTTCTCTGCTGTGAACCTCCCATCATCAGTTACTTCCCAGCATGCTGCTGTTCCCAGACGCCTGCTAGAGTCGCCCCCTTGTGGTTGCTCTGAGTTGGTGGTCGAGAACATACAAACACAGATTTGCGTATTGTTTTAGAAATATTTTCAGCAACAATTTACAAACTGGACAGAAGAAGAATCTTCATCTACGTTTGTATAAAACGTTCTTGGGTCAGTTTTCTATTAAATATCATTAAATATTTATTGAACAGTTTCCTCTGAGACTTAAAAATGCTCTGCTCTTTATCGACTCTTATTCATACTGTAAATATGACAGTTCAGTTTCTTCTGGTTGTTTCCAATATGTAAACTAGTGTAAATTGTTCATTTACCTGCACCAAGGAGGAGATGTTTTCACCTGTTTGTTGGTTTGTTTGCAAGATTAAAGAAAAACAAGAGTAATGATTTCCAGCAATGTCGGTGGAAGGATGTTTATTGTGCATTAAAGCAGAGACAAGTAGAGACAACAGAACTTTTCTTTTACTTTTTGTTACATCTGGTTCGTCTCAGAGTTTATATATTCTGCCTGGTGTTATGTCATTTCAATAAACTGATTCTTCATGTGAATAAAGCGTGAGTGTGTCTGCAGACACGGAGTCAAAGGACAGAGCAGCAGCAGCTCCACTGATGAAGCTGTGTCACATCCACAGGAACACACAGGGAGGATGGTGGACTGGACACTGTGTGACAGCTGATCTCAGAGCCGTGCACCTCCTCTGATTCTTCTGGAGCTCCGTCTCCTCTCTGCCTCCCAGCAACAAGGCCCAGTCAGAGCCGCTCTATACACAAGCTGCTGCTGCTTCAGCCTCTGTACAAAGATTCCTCCCTCCAACTGTTGAGAGAAGAAGACATCAGTGTTTACAGAGACTCACTTCATCAGCTATGAGTCAGCGATGCAGCACATCCAGTAGAAAGAGCAGCAGGGACTTCAGTCCTGTTCAGAGGTGGAGCAGCTTCCTCTCTGCTTCATGGTCACGTGTTGGAATGAACACGCTAAGAGCTAAGTGTGTTTCCTCTGCATGTCAAAGTGCAGAGTGGACACCTGAGAGGTGGATTTACTGCTGTTACAGGTGAAGCCATGTTTCACTGTGTGTTGATGAACATCTGCTTCTGACAAACTGTGAACAGATGAGACAGATGGACCTCAGCAGAGGTTCTGGTCTGTATGAAGAGCTCCTGGTTACCATGGTGATGATGCTGATGATCTGGAATAAGAGCCGCTGATGTACAGGCTTCAGTCACACTGATCTCAGAGCAGTGACAAAGATCCAACTGATCAGTTCTTCACTGATGAAGTGAGAGAACAAACTGTCTCAGATCAGATGAAGACGACACCGTCTCTGTTCATCGTGTGAGGCTGTCAGCTGTGGTCCAGCTTCATTTCCTGTTTACATGAAAACAACAACTATCGTCTTCACATCAACTCAATCAAATGATCACAAGCACGTTGATTTAAACTTCCCTTATCCTTCCCTTTAAGGAGAGTGTGCACCACACAACAGTGTAGAGTCACTGTGGTCAGTGGGCGGAGCTTTTATACGGTTGATCTCCAACTCAACCTGCTCCGGCACTAGGTAGCCGTTCATCATTACCAGTTACCATGGTGATTTACCCTGATAAGAAGTGAACGAGCTTCGTAGGACTGAAAAAAATGTACCTGAAGTTAACCTGATAACCATGAATCCTGCCTGGTAGCACAGACCCTGGATCTGTACTGTGATACTGACTGTGTTTAGTAAAATACTGATGAAAGCAGCGTGGACTGACTCCAACCATCTACTGACCTCACAGTCTCCAGTCGATAGCCTGAACTCTGCTCCAGATAAAGCAGCTCCTTCACTCCTGAGTCCTCCAGGTCGTTTCCTCTCAGATCCAGTTCTCTCAGATGAGAGGGGTTTGACCTCAGAGCTGAAGCCAGAGAAGAGCAGCTGATCTCTGACAGTCTGCAGCCCCTCAACCTGAATATAAGAATAAAACTTAACTGTAAATTAAACCGAGTTCATGTGTGAAAATAACAAACAAACATTCATGTCACACAGACTCATAACATGGAAGATAAATATGAAATCAAACATGTTGGACTAAAAACGAGTCCTGATTCAGTAAAAAAAGATTATTTGGACCCGGTCTCTGTCCTGCAGATCAGTTTAGAAATCCAGAACTAAACTCAAATGTGTTTTAACTAGTAGCTGAATATTTAAAATGTCACAAAATAAACAATGAATGAATTCATGTTATGTATGAAGAAGAATTATGTTAAATTAGAATTAAATTACATAAATTGTGTATAGATGCTGTATTATAGATATGAGATCTACAAAATCAGTCAGTGAACTGACCCCAGAGTCTCCAGTTGACAAGTTGGACTCTGTAGAAAACCACACAGCTCCTTCACTCCTGAGTCCAGCAGGTTGTTGTTAGTCAGATCCAGTTCTCTCAGTTGAGAGGGGTTTGACCTCAGAGCTGAAGCCAGAGAAGAACAGCTGATCTTTGACAGACTGCAGCTCTGCAACCTGAATAAAGATAAAACTTAACTGGAAATTAAACTCATAGTTCATGTGTGAAAATAAAGGACTTTGACTAAACATCACATCAGTCAAGTTGTTGTGAACATGTTCCACAGTTCATGTGTGAAAAGGACAAGCAGTTCTATGATCGTGTTTTCTTGAAGTGGCGATGATCTGAGAAGCAGTTTTGTTTGACCAGTTGAAAGTGGTGCAGGGAGCCTGAGTAACACGTGTACAGGGCGGTACAGAGATCTAGTGGTGAAAAGATAAAGGCATGGACGACTCTGTGTAAGTCCTGTAACCATAGGACCATGGTCACGCTCTCATGTGGTCAGTCCACAGGACCACCAGGACAGATCCTGGTTAGCTTCCACAGAAACATTACATGTACACATTGTCCAGCATTGGATTGTTTATCTGTCGGTAAAACTTCAGTCACGTTGAGCCTGACTCGGTCCTCGGCGCTCATTCTACAAACATCTCTCAGCTCAGTACCAGAGTTCACTGTTAGGAACACATGTTCTGCACTTTGACCTTGAAGCTCCAGTGTGGAAGATTCAGGGGAAAGGATCCATTGTTAGAAACTGAATATAAAAGAATCCTGGAGATGTTTTCACCTGTTTCATCTAAATTGTACGAATTGTTGTTTTCTTTACTTTAGAATGAGCCTTTTATATTGACATACTTTATATTTACATACTCTATATTATATACTTTAGATGTACATACTTTATATTTAAATCTCTCTACAGAGGCAGCCATGTTTAGCCCAGACTGGACAAACTAAACCTTCTGAATTTCTCTGACAACTGAAGCTACCACAGCTTCTCTTTCATGTTTGGAAGGAGAGGGTGAGGTGAGGGGTGTTCAGCTGCAACATGACACTTCACCACTAGATGTCACTAAATTCTACACACTGAACCTTTAACATTAAAACATGATGTCTGACCTCAGAGTCTCCAGTCGACAGGTTGAACTCTGGAGAAAACCACACAGCTCCTTCACTCCTGAGTCCTGCAGCTTGTTTAGACTCAGATCCAGTTCTCTCAGATGAGAGGGGTTGACCTCAGAGCTGAAGCCAGAGAAGAACAGCTGATCTCTGACAGACTGCAGTGATACAACCTGAAGAAATAAATATGAATATTAGAATGTGTCCTCCTGTTGTTGTGGATCGTCATCATGTCAACAGACTCGCAACATGCTGCTGACCTCAGTCCAGTCTGTGACCTGAAGATAAATTTCAGATCAGACATGTTGGACCATTGTTTCATTTATCACCTTCTTCTCTGTGTTTGGTCACTGAGCAGGTTTGTGTAATTAAACACTGTTTAAAGTAGAGATGGCTCCTGACAGTCACTTCCTGTTTGTTTCTATCAACTGTCCCACGTGTATCAATAAGAATGTGTCTTATTTTGAAAACCTGAGGAGGATGAGTGCTCGGCCTCAGTCCACATGTTATTTACTGACACTTTCTTAGTGATCAGGAGCAGTTGAGTGCAGGTGAATGGAGTTGGGCTGATGAGGTGGACGTGACTGACAGGCTGGGTGAGTGACAGATGACTGAGGAACAGTGAGCAGAGCAGAACTGTGACAATTCAGATAAATAATGACGAAATTAGAAAGAAAGTCAGAAAAGTGAACAGTCAGGATTTAAGGACCTCAGAGTCTCCAGTCGACAGTTTGGACTCTCCAGTCCAGAACACAGCAGCTTCACTCCTGAATCCTGCAGCTTGTTTCCTTTCAGATCCAGTTCTCTCAGATGTGAGGGGTCTGACTTCAGAGCTGAGGCCACGACTTCACAGTGAGTCTCTAAGAGTCGACAACCACAGAGTCTGTAATTACAGAAAAAATTTGACTAACAGATTTAGATTCGGGTGGTCAAGGTCAAACTCAAACTCCCACAGTGATCACATTGGATTTCACTCTTCACATCTGATCTAGTTGTTCTCATATGTACATGAGAACAATGAAAATGTGTACATATGTATGCACACACACTCTCGCTCTCTTGCCATTAGCCACTTATCCTTTAGCGGTCAGGGAGCTGGAGCCAATCTTAGCTGACACTGAATTTCAGTCTCCAATCAACCTAACTCCGATCTACATGTCTTTGGGTTTGTGGAGGAAGCTGGAGAACCCAGAGAAAACCCTGCAGACACCAGGAGAACCTCCTCCTCACAGAAAGGCTGCACTAACAGTGTTGACCACTGCAACACCATGCTGCCCAAAACAATGAGAATCATTTAACACTGTGTGTATTTGAAGAACGACTCATCTACACTGATTGAACATGTTATTGATCATGTCTGGACTCACCGAGCCTTCCTGCAGTTCCTCACAGCTGGGATCAGTCTCCGTCGACCCTGTTCTGATATGTTGAACTTCTTCAGGTCCAACTCATCCAGAACCTCCTCTGACATCTGCAGCATGTAGGCCAGAGCTGAGCAGTGGATCTCAGAGAGTTTCTCCTTTGATTTGTTCTCTGACATCAGGAACTGTTGCATCTGCTGATGAACTGAGTGGTCGTTCATCTCAGTCAGACAGTGGAAGATGTTGATGCTTCTGTCAGGAGAAATGTCATCACTCTCATCTCCTTCAGGTTGTTGATGACTCTCTGGATGATCTTTGGATTGTTCTCTGTCCGACCCAGCAGGCCTCCTAAGACTCTCTGGTTGGACTCCAGACTGAGGCCGTGAAGGAAGCGAACAAACAGGTCCAGATGACCATTTGTACTGGTGAGGGATTTCTCCATGGTTCTCTTCAGGATGTCATCCAGGGAGAATTACCCCATGTGCTCCTACATGTTCCCAAGAAGTAGTTGAGTTCTTTTGTGTTCCTCTCGGTGTAACAGTGGAACATGTAGACTGCAGCCAGAAACTCCTGAACGCTCAGATGAACAAAGCAGTAGACTGATTTCTGGAAGATCACACACTCTCTTCTGAAGATCTCAGTACAAACTCCTGAGTACACCGAGGCCTCTGTGACATTAAGACCACACCGCTCCAGGTCTTCTTGGTAGAACATGATGTTTCCTTTCTCCAGATGTTCAAGCGCCAGCTTCCCCAGCTTCAGGAGAACGTCCCTGTCAGCCTCCGTCAGCTGCTGTGGAGTCGTCTCATGTCCCTCACCGTACTTCTCATTCTTCCTCTTTGTCTGAACCAGCAGGAAGTGTGAGTACAGGTCAGTCAGGGTCTTGGGCAGCTCTCCTCTCTGGTCTGTGGTCAACATGTGCTCCAGAACTGTAGCACTGATCCAGCAGAAGACTGGGATTTGACACATGATGTGGAGGCTCTTGGACGTCTTGATGTGTGAGATGATTCTGCTGCACAGCTCTTCATCACTGAATCTCCTCCTGAAGTACTCCTCCTTCTGGGCGTCAGTGAAGCCTCGTACTTCTGTGACCCTGTCAACACATGCAGGAGGGATCTGATTGGCCGCCGCAGGTCTGGAGGTTATCCAGACGAGAGCTGAGGGAAGCAGATTCCCCTGGATGAGGTTTGTCAGCAGCACGTTGACTGATGACCTCTGTGTGACATCAGACACAAGCTCCCTGTGGTTGAAGTCCAGAGAAAGTCTGCTTTCATCCAGGCCGTCAAAGATGAACAAAGGTTTACAGACAGCGAGCGTCTCTGCCGTGAGCTTCTCTAACGTTGGATGGAAAACACGGAGCAGCGTGAGAAGACTGTGCTGCTGGTCTTTCACCAGGTTCAGCTCCCTGAACGAAAGCACAGTCAGCAGACCCACATCTTGGTTTTCTAAACCCTCGGCCCAGTCCAGAGTGAACTTCTGCACCGAGAAGGTTTTTCCAACGCCAGCAACGCCGTTGGTCAGGACGACTCTGATGCTGCTCTGCTGGTCAGTTAAGGCTTTAAAGATGTCGTGGCACTTGATGGGAGCGTCGTGGAGGCTCTTCATCTTGGAAGCCGTCTCAAGCTGGCTCACCTCATGCTGAGAATTAACCTCTTCACTCTGTCCCTCTGTGATGTAGAGCTCAGTGTAGATCCTGTTGAGGAGGGTTCTACTTCCTGTTTCATCAGTTCCTTCAGTCACATGTTCACATCTCCTCCTCAGACTGAGCAGATGTTCATCTAGACCACGATCTGCTGAAAGACAAGAAACAGAGAATCTGCTGATTGTTTTCATCAGATACAGAAAAATGTTGATGCTGTATGAAGGAACAAAATAAAACCACATGTGATGTTGTCAGAAGTGAAGACATCAGCAGACACATGTACAGTGCTGCTCTGACCGGCTGTCTGAGCTCCAGCTCCTGTTCTGGATCTTTTTCCACACTGGGGACAGAAGGAGTCTCCTGAAGAACCAGACTGGTCCCAGTAGGAGTTGATGCACTGTCTGCAAAACCAGTGTCCACAGCTGGTGGAGACTGGATCCTTCAGGACGTCCTGACACGAAGCACAGCAGGACGACTGCTCCTCCTCAGAAACATGACTCCTCTTCCTCTCTCTGTGAAGACATGTCCTGGTAACTCACATGTCACAGTTACAGGTTGTCATTACTTCTGTCAAGGAGGTTTAGTTTTCACCCTGTTTGTTTGTGTGTTGGTTTGTTGGTTTGTTCGTTAGTGGGATTATAAAAAACTACAGATAACCAGTAAACTTGGTGGAAGGATGTGGTCTGTGAACCAGATCAGGGAGAGGGGAGGTTTTCTTTCTACTTCCACAGATATGTTCAGAGGACTGATGTTCATGAGTGTTTGAAATTTGGTGCAGAACCAAATAAAAAAATTAGTATCTAGTGAATTTCAAAGTGGTTTTGTGATAGATTGATTTAATAAGGAAGCTGATCATTGATATAAGTTCAATAGCAAATTAAAAAGAGTCATAGGGTCATACAGAAGAAAAAGGTAATAACTTGTAAAAAGTCCTGTGAAAGAGGTTAAACTGTTGAATTCCTGTGTAAAAGGTTAAAATGTTTTAAAAGAGGCAACAAGGTTAAAAACTCATTAAAAGTATAAGGATACCCTCCCGACAGAGAAGTGAATCTTCACTCTACTGATTGAGTCTTCTTTGAAAGATGACGCTTGTGATTGTTTAGTCATGCCTGCTGAGTCCTGAAGGGGGAGCTCTCGGCCACGACGCGCTGTTCTCAATGAAGCTGCCTGAGAGAAGGCATCGCGCCTGAGCGTCTTTATTGCTATCTCCCCTTTCAGGTACGAAGTGAGTATTTATGCTCTTAAACTTTGGAATATGTTTGTTAAGTCGTTTTGTTGGTGTTTTTTCTTAACATGCTCACTGAATGTTCAGTGTTTTGGAAGCTATGTTTATGTGTGTAACTAATTACTAATCCATTTGTGTTTTCATTACTAAAGTAACCGTCTATGATAAGGAGCAAGGAATATAACAATTAGAAGAGACAAGTTGTTACTAATGTTTCACACATGTTTTCATCAGATACAGTTTTGACGGAAAACGTAATGCTGTTTTCCTCCGCGCTGGAGTGGACGTGCACAGGTGTGAACATTTTTACAAAACTAAAAGAAGAGGGACTATCTTCGTAAAACTGTATTGGTGTGTGTAGGGACAGGGCTGGAGCGATGCTGGGGAAAAAGGCAGGACTGAAAGCGAGTGTCTTACAAGTGGCACCGCACGTACATTTCACACACTGTATTATTCACAGAGAATCTCTTGCAAGCAAAACACTTGAACCAGAGCTTAAACTACATAAAAACACGTCCACTCTATATCTATATCTTCCTGGGAAATGTGCTGAGTATGAACTGCGGGACGAGGTGCGCATATTTCTGATGGAGCATGGATCCCAGCTCGCTTACCACCTCACTGACCCAGACTGGTTAACAAGGCTGGCGTACTTGTGCGAAAAGACTTTCTCAGCCCTAACATACATAAAGAATAAATACAGAGCGCAGCTAAACGTGGAGAATGATCTCCGAGTCGCCGTCTCCAAAATAAAGCCGAGAATGGACTTGCTCTGCTCCATGCATATTGCCCACCTATCTCATTAGTGAGTTTAAGAAATGAAAGTAATGTTTAGGCTAAAATAAATAACCCTAAAGCGTTTCCACATGGCAGCAATAAGGTGTCTGATGCTCGTTATGCATACAGACGTGCACAGACAAACACAGACATCACCTGCGCACTTTTTTATACTTACAGTATATGCTCACTCAGCCCTGCTGTTTATACAGGGAGATTCCCTGTATTCTGGTTATATTCTATTTCTTAAATTACTATAAAATAGGCTGTTGTTCTTTTGTGTTGTATTAATGCCCGTGTTTGCATAGGCCTAATAGTGCGTGTGCGTGGCTGTGCGCAACAATATATACCACATCCAGGGTGGGTGGGGGTCGCCAGTCTCTGGCATCGTTATTTTGGGGGTCGCGGGCTGAAAAGTTTGGGAACCCCTGCACTAGAGGAAACTAAATCCTCTTCAGATCAGTTCACAGTAGAAACAGTCTCTTACTCTGTGTGTGAGGGTCCAGGTTCATTACTGAAGTATGGAGGATGATCCATGGACCAGTCACTCTTCAGAGACACACAGCTGAACCCTGGAGACTCTGCTCTCAGTCTGTGGTCCTGACCTCTGCAAACACAAACATGTTTTTATTCAGAACACATCATTCACTCATTCATTCTCTGAGGATTCAGTTTGGAGCTTCACATGTTTGTAGCAGGTCTCTTACTTTGTGTGTGAGGGTCCAGGTTCATTACTGAAGTATGGAGGATGATCCATGGACCAGTCACTCTTCAGAGACACACAGCTGAACCCTGGAGACTCTGCTCTCAGTCTGTGGTCCTGACCTCTGCAAACACAAACATGTTTTTATTTAGAACACATCATTCACTCATTCATTCTCTGAGGATTCAGTTTGGAGGTTCACATGTTTGTAGCAGGTCTCTTACTTTGTGTGTGAGGGTTCAGGTTCATTACTGAAGTGTAGAGGCTGATTCATGGACTTGTCACTCTTCAGAGACACACAGCTGAACCCTGGAGACTCTGCTCTCTGCTCCTCTTCCTCCTCATAACCACTCATCTTCAGTCTGAGAGGAAAAACACTGACACTGACTGTGAGCTGAAACACACACACACACACACACAATGGGCCTCATTTACTAACAGTGACGCACAAATCTGGGATTCATCAATATGTTCGTACCTAAATTTGTTCGTACTCTGAGAACAAATTAGAACTTCCTCAGACCATGTGTACGCACAGATGATGAAGGCCCGGCTGCCCTAGAAAATGTAAACATACCCTTTTGACTAAATGCATGGTATATTAAAACTCTATTTATTTAAATAAAAATAGTAGATAGACAGCAATAAATACATTTTCTGATGAATTGACCAAATGTAATAAAAAAAACTATAAAATTGACGCCCTTTCATCCTCATCATCTCTATAACAAACCTGCTGAATTCATATGAATGTTTCTGGATAAACGGGGCGTCGCTTCTTCTGCAACAATGAAGTTAAAACACCGCGTTAAGTTATAATCTGCGGGAGGAACTCTTCTGTCTGCAGGAGCCTGAGTGCGTGTTCGTCTCTGTCCCTCTTCACTCGAGCCGATGATCACGTGTATTCAGGTATTAATCGATGATGTCGGATCATGACTCTGGATCTTTCCGGTCACTTTGACCCTGATGTCCTGACCGTGCGCGTCACGTTGCGTCTCGTGTTGTGTCGCAGGTTTAAACGTGTGTCTCGTAAACTCTAAAGCGAATCAAACCAATACAAAGTAAACGTCAGTCCTGCACGTGTCCTAATAACTTGTGATCAGTGTTTACTGTTGAAGTGTGAAGTGAGCGCAGGTCCGAGGAGGAGGAAGCTCCGACAGAGACACAGGACGACCGGACAAGTGTGTCTGTCCCGAAGCAGCGGCGACAAAATTCCCACCAATGAAGCAGCGGCGGCAAAATTCAGTGTTTCAAATATAACAAAGTCAACCCTCCTACATTGTTTCCCTTGTGTCACGTTAACCTGAGACTCAGGACTTGGACTCAGCCGATCACAGTAAAATCATATGAATGTTGTTCAAACACTCACCAGCCTCTGACTTCACCTGTGCTCCGTCTGCTCTGGACACTGATGACGGATCATTCGGTTCTACTCCCGCGCAAACACCCCGGGCTGAGCGATGATGCCAATACGGAAGTGCAAAATGCTGCAGTTCTGTGGGTGGCCACTTGAGGCTGGCTCCAAGAAGGAGTCAATTCCCATTGACTCCCATGTTAAAAAGCCCGACTTTAGAGCAGAATTAAACCTGTTTACAGCATGGTTCAAAAAACGGTTTTAGTCTCAATCACTAAGTTCTTCCTTCATGAAAACTCTGAGGGGGCTGAATTTTGTTCTAACTCACTCGTTTAAATTATATAGAGGTTTGAAATTATGAATAATTATCACTTGATGAACAGGTGAAGTCACTGTTAGCTCGCCACTCCAGCTCCTAGCCTGTTGCCTGCTGGGCTTCACCTGAGCTAACAGGCTAACAGGCTAACCCCCGTCACTGAACACGACCTGAGTCTGTGGAGAGGTTTCCCTCACATATCGGATGAATAATACGGTTTGATGTTCGGCTTGTGCTCCTGACGGAGAAGCTAACAGAGCTGTTTGTCTCTGTGTGTATACCTGGTCCCTCACTAGTGGGAGGGGCGGGCTTGGTGGCTTATCTATCCTAGGTTTTAGGTCTGTCAGTGCCAGACGAAGGTCATTCTCCACTTGCAGACATGCTCTGTGCTTTGTTTTCAATACCTTCAATGTAGAACAGCCAGACTCACAGAGGTATGTGGTGGCAAATGGATGAAGAGATTTCCACCTCTGAGTTTTAGATGCCAAGGTGGTATTCCGTGGTTGTTGCAGTTTTGCATCCGAGTCATTGTCAGTCTGGTTGTCTGATGTTTTATTTTTATTTTTTTATAAATGTATCCATTTTTGCCTTCAGCAGGAGGTAGCTTGCTATTTCTGAGGCACACAGCAACTTTCTGATGCAGCGGCTGCTCGATTCTGATTGGCTTGAGCGGTGTGGTTTGTTTTTATTAAAAGATTGGCATTAGAAGAAAAAAAAGATTTGCATCCAAGGACACATAGATTTCGATATGCAGTGATTAATAACATCTAAAAATACAATTTCCGACCCCCAGGGTCCCCCACTTTGAAAAGCAGTGCTCTAGCTGACCAATGGGATGATGGCTGTGAGTACCTGTTTCCCTCTCTGATCGTCCGCCCTGCTGCTGACGGGTGGCGAGAGGAAGTGGACTGCTTCTTTCCTTCAAAACACCGGTGCTGGGTAATTTCAGCTCTTCTGGGAAGAAGCAGCTTTATGTCAGCTGTGTGAAGGTGCTGAACCTTCGCTCTCTGGCTGGAGTCAAGGAGACGAGTTGGACTGAGGTTTTTGCCGCAGGCTGCACCCCCGAAGGCAGGTGGAGGGTCCTCCTGTTGAAAAACAGGTGGGTGAGCTCCAGTGGAGGATTATACATGGAGCTTTAGCTACAAACAGACACAGAGCTCACCTGGACCCGAGCACTGGGGAGGGATGTGGTTTCTGTGACGACAGGGAGACTCTAGAACATCTAGTGGTGTCTTGTCCTCGACTAGAGGTTTTATTTAGACAACTGCAGCAGTGGATGGAGGCTCTGGGGGAGAACTTTTCTCTCCCGTTGTTTGTTTCTGGGCCTAAATACCAAAAAAGAAACAGAGAAACACTAGTCCTGGTTAACTTCCTGTTTGGTATGGCTAAACTGGCCACCTGGAAGAGCAGGAAGAACCAGATGTTGGGTGAAGGCTGGACAGATGTTGTGAAGTGTTTTAAAGGTTTGGTAGCAACTCACGTGAAAATAGAACACGCCTTCTACAGCCTGAGCAGTAACCTGGACGCTTTTACGTCTCAGTGGGGATCAGACAGGTTTTATGCTCACTAGAGGAGGACGGTTCACTGGTCCTTATTTTTGAAACTCTGTGTGTGTGTGAGACATGTAGTTTTCTTTTGTAAAATATTATCTGATTGAAGTGTTATTTCAATTTTTTTTGCTGATGCCATTATTGGAAAGATCATGAAATGAGTACATAAAGCTTTAAGTACTCAAAAGGCACTTCAGGCAAGAATGAGTGTTATAGTATGGGAAATGTATTCAAGTGTGTATTTACTGATGTCAGTATTCATGATACTCAATATAATATGTTAATACATATTAACAGCTATGTATCATGACAGATCTCTCCCCTTGTGGTTGCTCTGAGTTGGTGGTCGAGAACATACAAATACAGATTGGCGTCATTGTTTTAGAAAATATTTTAGCAACAATTTACAAACTGGACAGAAGAAGAATCTTCACCTACGTTTGTATAAAACGTTCTTGGGTCAGTTTTCTATTAAATATCAATATTTATTGAACAGTTTCCTCTGAGACTTAAAAATGCTCTGCTCTTTATCGACTCTTATTCATACTGTAAATATGACAGTTCAGTTTCTTCTGGTTGTTTCCAATATGTAAACTAGTGTAAATTGTTCATTTACCTGCACCAAGGAGGAGATATTTTCACCTGTTTGTTGGTTTGTTTGCAAGATGAAAGAAAAACAAGAGTAATGATTTCCAGCAAAGTCGGTGGAAGGATGTTTATTGTGCATTAAAGCAGAGACAAGTAGAAACAACAGAACTTTTCATTTACTTTTTGTTACATCTGGTTCGTCCCAGAGGAAATGATCCATGTGTTTGACTCATAGACTGAATATAAAGGCTTTGACTAGGATGTTCTGCTGTTATACTACAACGCCACCTGGGGGTCAAAAAGAAGAATAGCAACCACTGCTCTGCACCTGATGCAGAAATGAAAACGTCCCATTTTTAAGTCCAGAGTTTTGATATTTTGTGTCAAAGACAAAAGTCTGATTTTAAACTCGATGTAGAGACTTCGTGAAAACAAACGTCGCTGAGAGGCCGAGGTAGGGCCTAATAAATTGAATGATGCGCTGATCCAAAAATCACTGCAATCCGTAAAAAATGCGTTTAAACATTTATTAAAGAAAAAAGAAGATCCACTTGATTGTCCATGCACGAAATCATAGATTAAATCGATCAAACGGAAAATAGCAGATGGCGTAACAAAGTTTAGCGGTCAACAAATAATACAGCGTCCCCACTCACCCTCTTTTCTTCCTAAACAGGTGAACTGGTGCTTAAATCAACTATGACTCCCGCCCCATCCTTATGACCAATTTCCAAATGAATAGGATAGGAAGTAAACAATAAATCACAAATTAACCAAATAATACACCCAAAATACAAACCCATTACATCTTATAACATAACAAATTAAATAATAATATCTTTCTTTAACTTATTTACCGCTCCTACACTCAAAGTGATTTAAATGTGTTTAACTTTGTGTAAATCAATTTGTGATGTTAATCCAGGAACTTTAAGCACATAAACAATCAGACACACAGAATGTGGTAATACACACAGAGATATACTGAGAAAGGTGGGAATAATAAAGGCAAACTTAAACACACTATATGTGAGTGTTTATATATTCTGCCTGGTGTTATGTCATTTCAATAAACTGATTTTTCATGTGAATAAAGCGTGAGTGTGTCTGCAGACACGGAGTCAAAGGACAGAGCAGCTCCACTGATGAATCTGTGTCACATCCACAGGAACACACAGGGAGCATGGTGGACTGGACACTGTGTGACAGCTGATCTCAGAGCCGTGCACCTCCTCTGATTCTTCTGGAGCTCCGTCTCCTCTCTGCCTCCCAGCAACAAGGCCCAGTCAGAGCCGCTCTACACACAAGCTGCTGCTGCTTCAGCCTCTGGACAAAGATCACTCCCTCCATCTGTTGAGAGAAGAAGACATCAGTGTTTACAGATGCAGCACATCCAGTAGAAAGAGCAGCAGGGTGAGGCTGTCAGCTGTGGTCCAGCTTCATTTCCTGTTCACATGAAAACAACAACAACTGTCGTCTTCACATCAACTCAATCAAATGATCACAAGCAGCTTCCGGCTCGTCTGATTGGCCGACTGTTCACTCTCTGTGCTTCGGTCCAATCCTGACGTCTGTCATCATTGTCCTCTCACAGCTTCACTGAGGAAACACTGAGGCCTGAACTACGAAGCCACTTCAACATGTCCAGGAGATCTTTCTGAGATCCAGCTCAACTTAACCTAACAAACACAGTCAGGCTAAGTGGTCACATGACGCTGGTTATCAACTCGTTAAGTTAACTCAGGTTTTCCTCAACAAGATCTGAGCACGTGCACATGAAAGGGGCGGGGTTTACTGCGGATGACCAATCAAAGACATAGGCAGTTTGACTGACAGCAGAGCCTCATATTTCATAACGAGGATAAAACTGTTCTGTAATCAAAATCAGAGGAGAACAAACTGACTCTGAGGACACTGTGGTGGAAACCTCTGACATCACTACTCAATAAAAACACATGGACCTATTTTCAGGAAGCTGACTGAGTGCATTTGGTGTTTTGGTGACAGGATGAGTCTGGAGAGATTGAGATGTACTGGGTGAGTTAGAGATCAACTGAACCAACCAGACGTTGATTTAAACTTCCCTTATCCTTCCCTTTAAGGAGAGTGTGCACCACACAACAGTGTAGAGTCACTGTGGTCAGTGGGCGGAGCTTTTATATGGGTTGATCTCCAACTTAACCTGCTCCGGCGCTAGGTAGCCGTTCATCATTACCAGTTACCATGGTGATTTACCCTGAACCCCTGGATCTGTACTGTGATACTGACTGTGTTTAGTAAAATACCGATGAAAGCAGCGTGGACAGACTCCAACCATCTACTGACCTCAGTCTCCAGTCGACAGGTTGGACTCTGCTTTAGATCAAGCAGCTGCTTCACTCCTGAGTCCTGCAGGTCGTTTCCTCTCAGATCCAGTTCTCTCAGATGAGAGGGGTTTGACCTCAGAGCTGAAGCCAGAGAAGAGCAGCTGATCTCTGACAGTCTGCAGCCAATCAACCTGAATAAAGAATAAAACTTAACTGTACATCAAACTGAGTTCATGTGTGAAAATAACAAACAAATATTCATGTCACTCAGATTCATAACATGGAAGATAAATATGAAATCAGACATGTTGGACTCAAAACGAGTCCTGATTCAGTAAAAATAGATTATTTGGACCCGGTCTCTGTCCTGCAGATCAGTTTAGGAAATCCAGAACTAAACTCAGATGTGTTTTAACAGCTGAATATTTAAAATGTCACAAAATAATTAATGAATGGATTCAAGTTATGTATGAAGAGGAATTATGTTAAATTAGAATGAAAGGAGATAAATTGTGTATAAATGATGTTTATAGATATGAGATGTACAAAAGTCAGTCAGTGAACTGACCTCAGAGTCTCCAGTCGACAGATTGGACTCTGTAGAAAACCACACAGCTCCTTCACTCCTGAGTCCTGCAGGTCGTTGTCACTCAGATCCAGTTCTCTCAGATGAGAGGGGTTGGACCTCAGAGCTGAAGCCAGAGAAGAACAGCTGATCTCTGACAGACTGCAGCATTCCAACCTGAATAAAGAAATGTGAATATTTGAATGTGTCCTCCTGTTGTTGTGGATCGTCATCATGTCAACACAGACTCTCAACATGCTGCTGACCTCAGTCCAATCACCTTCTTCTCTGTGTGTTTGGTCACTGAGCAGGTTTGTGTAATTAAACACTGTTTAAAGTAGAGATGGCTCCTGACAGTCACTCCCTGTTTGTTTCTATACTTATCAACTGTCCCACGTGTATCAATAAGAATTTGTCTTATTTTGAAAATCTGAGGAGGACGAGTGCTCGGCCTCAGTCCACATGTTATTTACTGACACTTTCTTAGTGATCAGGAGCAGGTGAGTGCAGGTGAATGGAGTTGGGCTGATGAGGTGGACGTGACTGACAGGCTGGGTGAGTGACAGATGACTGAGGGACAGTGAGCAGAGCAGAACTGTGACAATTCAAATAAATTTAAATAAATAATGACTGAAGGAGAAAAAAGTTGGAAAACTGAACACTCAAGGATTTAAGAACCTCAGAGTCTCCAGTCGACAGTTTGGACTCTCCAGTCCAGAACACAGCAGCTTCACTCCTGAATCCTGCAGCTTGTTTCCTCTCAGATCCAGTTCTCTCAGATATGAGGGGTCTGACTTCAGAGCTGAGGCCACGACTTCACAGTGAGTCTCCGAGAGTCCAAAACCACAGAGTCTGTAATTAAAGAAACATTTAGACTAACAGATGAACTCATGAGATTCGGGTGGTCAAGATCAAAGGTCACAACACATGTATTTGACCTCTTGAACATATCTCAGGTCTGTCTTTAGGTAATTTCTTCACATTTTGACCAATTGGACTCAAGATAAACTTATTAGATAAGTTAGATTTCAGTGGTCAAAGGTCACAGTGACCTCATATTATTGTGAATGCAACATGTCAGGAACCTTGAGGAACTGATCCTGCACTGGTTGGCGGTGTTTGTACAATCAGTCAGTGATTCTCATCCAAAACACTTCTCCTTCTCCTCACACTATGCTAGCTGGTCGCTCGGAAAAATCCTCACACATATAAATAACATTCTTTTATATATATACATATATATAAAGTATATACAATAATCTCCCTTGTACCCCACATGGTGGTATGTCTGAACCTCTCTCTCTCTCTGCCCAAAACAATGAGAACCATTTAACACTGTGTATTTGAAGACTCATCTCCACTGATTGAACATGTTATTGATCATGTCTGGACTCACCGAGCCTTCCTGCAGTTCCTCACAGCTGGGATCAGTCTCAGTCGACCCTGGTCTGATGTGTTGAACTTCTTCAGGTCCAACTCATCCAGAACCTCCTCTGACATCTGCAGCATGTAGGCCAGAGCTGAGCAGTGGATCTCAGAGAGTTTCTCCTTTGATCTGTTCTCTGACATCAGGAACTGTTGCATCTCCTGATGAACTGAGTGGTCGTTCGTCTCAGTCAGACAGTGGAAGATGTTGATGCTTCTGTCAGGAGAAATGTCATCACTCTTCATCTCCTTCAGGTTGTTGATGACTCTCTGGATGATCTTTGGATTGTTCCCTGTCCGACCCAGCAGGCCTTCTAAGACTCTCTGGTTGGACTCAAGACTGAGGCCGTGAAGGAAGCGAACAAACAGGTCCAGATGACCATTTGTACTGGTGAGGGATTTCTCCATTGTTCTCTTCAGGAGGTCATCCAGGGAGAAGGTACTGTATGTGTTCCTATATGTTCCCAGGAAGTTGTTGAGTTCTTCTGTGTTCCTCTCGGTGTAACAGTGGAACATGTAGACTGCAGCCAGAAACTCCTGAACGCTCAGATGAACAAAGCAGTAGACTGATTTCTTGAAGATCACACACTCTCTTCTGAAGATCTCAGTACAAACTCCTGAGAACACAGAGGCCTCTGTGACATTAAGACCACACCGGTCCAGGTCTTCTTGGTAGAACATGATGTTTCCTTTCTCCAGATGTTCAAACGCCAGCTTCCCCAGCTTCAGAAGAACATCCCTGTCAGCCTCCGTCAGCTGCTGTGGAGTCGTCTGATGTCCCTCACCGTACTTGTTGTTCTTCCTCTTTGTCTGAACCAGCAGGAAGTGTGAGTACAGGTCAGTCAGGGTCTTGGGCAGCTCTCCCCTCTGGTCTGTGGTCAACATGTGCTCCAGAACTGTAGCACTGATCCAGCAGAAGACTGGGATTTGACACATGATGTGGAGGCTCCTGGACGTCTTGATGTGTGAGATGATTCTGCTGCACAGCTCTTCATCACTGAATCTCCTCCTGAAGTACTCCTCCTTCTGGGCGTCAGTGAAGCCTCGTACTTCTGTGACCCTGTCAACACATGTAGGAGGGATCTGATTGGCCGCCGCAGGTCTGGAGGTTATCCAGACGAGAGCCGAGGGAAGCAGATTCCCCTGGATGAGGTTTGTCAGCAGCACATTGACTGATGACCTCTGTGTGACATCAGACACAAGCTCCCTGTGGTTGAAGTCCAGAGAAAGTCTGCTTTCATCCAGGCCGTCAAAGATGAACAAAGGTTTACAGACAGCGAGCGTCTCTGCCGTGAGCTTCTGTAACGTTGGATGGAAAACACGGAGCAGCGTGAGAAGACTGTGCTGCTGGTCTTTCACCAGGTTCAGCTCCCTGAACGAAAGCACAGTCAGCAGACGCACATCTTGGTTTTCTAAACCCTCGGCCCAGTCCAGAGTGAACTTCTGCACCGAGAAGGTTTTTCCAATGCCAGCGACGCCGTTGGTCAGGACGACTCTGATGCTGCTCTGCTGGTCAGTTGAGGCTTTAAAGATGTCGTGGCACTTGATGGGAGTGTCGTGGAGGCTCTTCATCTTGGAAGCCGTCTCAAGCTGCCTCACCTCATGTTGAGTATTAACCTCTTCACTCTGTCCCTCTGTGATGTAGAGCTCAGTGTAGATCCTGTTGAGGAGGGTTCTACTTCCTGTTTCATCACTTCCTTCAGTCACATGTTCACATCTCCTCCTCAGACTGAGCTGATGTTCATCTAAAACCTCCTGCAGACCACGATCTGCTGAAAGACAAGAAACAATGTCAGAGACAGAGAATCTGCTGATTGTTTTCATCAGATACAGAAAAATGTTGATGCTGTATGAAGGAACTAAATAAAACAACATGTGCTGATGTCAGAAGTGAAGACATCAGCAGACACATGTACAGTGCTGCTCTGACCGGCTGTCTGAGCTCCAGCTCCTGTTCTGGATCTTTTTCCACACTGGGGACAGGAGGAGTCTCCTGAAGAACCAGACTGGTCCCAGTAGGAGTTGATGCACTGTCTGCAGAACCAGTGTCCACAGCTGGCGGAGACTGGATCCTTCAGGACGTCCTGACACGAAGCACAGCAGGACGACTGCTCCTCCTCAGAAACATGACTCCTCTTCCTCTCTCTGTGAAGACATGTCCTGGTAACTCAAATGTCACAGTTACAGGTTGTCATTACTTCTGTCAAGGAGGTTTAGTTTTCACCGTGTTTGTTTGTGTGTTGGTTTGTTTGTTCGTTAGTGGGATTATAAAAAACTACAGATAACCAGTAAACTTGGTGGAAGGATGTGGTCTGTGAACCAGATCAGGGAGAGGGGAGGTTTTCTTTCTACTTCCACAGACATGTTCAGAGGACTGATGTTCATGAGTGTTTGAAATTTGGTGCAGAACCAAAAAAAAAAAATTGTATCTAGTGAATTTCAAAGTGGTTTTATGATAGATTGATTTAATAAGGAAACTGATCATTGATATAAGTTCAATAGCAAATTAAAAAGAGTCATAGGGTCATACAGAAGAAAAAGGTAATAACTTGTAAAAAGTCCTGTGAAAGAGGTTAAACTGAAGAATTCCTGTGTAAAAGGTTAAAATGTTTTAAAAAGAGGTAACAAGGTTAAAAACTCATTAAAAGTATAAGGATACCCTCCCGACAGAGAAGTTAATCTACACTCCACTGATTGAGTCTTTTTTGAAAGATGACGCTTGTGATTGTTTAGTCATGCCTGCTGAGTCCTGAAGGGGGAGCTCTCGGCCACGACGCGCTGTTCTCAATGAAGCTGCCTGAGAGAAGGCATCACGTCTGAGCGTCTTTATTGCTATCTCCCCTTTCAGGTACGAAGTGAGTATTTATGCTCTTAAACTTTGGAATATGTTTGTTAAGTCGTTTTGTTGGTGTTTTTTAAACATGTTCACTGAATGTTCAGTGTTTTGGAAGCTATGTTATGATTTCTAGATTGATGATTGGTATACTGTTAAGCAGCTTAAACTCAGTTCCCTCAGTGGCTGGCACAGAGCAGCACGAGGCCATCATAGGCTCAACACCTATCGTGTGCATTTTGATCGTGTTTAGCTCAGTGAGACACATTTACAGAGTATGAGGTTGCTAATGTGTATGGTTACGTTTTACTATGTTTATGTGTGTAACGAATTACTAATACATTTGTGTTTTCATTACTAAAGTAACTGTCTATGATAAGGAGCAAGGAATATAACAAATAGAAGAGACAAGTGGTTACTAATGTTTTTGTTTATTTCCTGTACATTTAAGTTTGATCATTTAAGGTTATGTTTATATTAATAGACCAGTTTCATCAATATTTAGCTGTTACATCTGATTTGACATGTTTAAGAAAGAGTGAGAAATTATAATATACTTGTCCTGTGAAAGACAAGTGAAAGAAGAAGCATCGTGTGTGAGCATCTTTATTGATATCTTCCCTTTTCAGGGCGTAACAGTTTCATAAGGAGCCTGATGGTTCTTGGTGGAGGTCTGAGCTCTTTGAGTGATTCTGAGAGATTAGTCACCAACTTCAATGTTCAATCAGTTCACAGTAGAAACAGTCTCTTACTTTGTGTGTGAGGGTCCAGGTTCAGTACTGAAGTTTGGATGAAGTCCTATGGACCGGTCACTCTTCAGAGACTCACAGCTGAACCCTGGAGACTCGGCTCTCAGTCTGTGGTCCTGACCTCTGCAAACACAAACATGTTTTTATTCACAACACATCATTCACTCATTTTTCTCTGAGGATTCAGTTTGGAGGTTCACATGTTTGTAGCAGGTCTCTTACTTTGTGTGTGAGGGTCCAGGTTCAGTACTGAAGTTTGGATGAAGTCCTATGGACCGGTCACTCTCAGAGACACACAGCTGAACCCTGGAGACTCTGCTCTGTCCTCCTCTTCCTCCTCATAACTACTCATCTTCAGTCTGAGAGGAAAAACACTGACACTGACTGTGAGCTGAAACACACACACACACACACACACACACACACACACACACACAATGGGCCTCATTTACTAACAGTGACGCACAAATCTGGGATTCATCAATATGTTTGTACTTAAAATTTGTTCGTACTCTGAGAACAAATGTAGAACTTCCTCAGACCATGTGTACGCACAGATGATGAAGGCCCGGCTGCCCTAGAAAATATTAAAATACCCTTTTGACTAAAAGCATAGTATATTAAAACTCCATTTATTTAAATCAAAATAGTACAGTATTACAGTGAAGTTATTGAATATTTTCCCAAATAAATTTGTTTCCAAACTAAGTACTGTAGCATAGCCAGCAGGACTCCTTGTACCTGTGACATGATTTTGGTGAGAATATACAGTATTACAGTGAAGTTATTGAATATTTGTGTAACATCTCTTTTCGGTGATGCACTTTGTAGACGGTCCCTGCGCACTCGACCGGGTAGTCCGAATCTGTGCGCACTCGTCTCACAGCAGGCTGCGCATAGACACCAATGTTCTGTGCCCATCACGGAGGACGACTCATACTGATCTTAACTGGCCTGTAGCCCGTTGTCCACCTTACTACGGTGGGGAATTATGCAACGTTTGTGCTTTAACAACGTTTCGCTTATGACTTATTGATCCGGGTAGTCCGAATCTGTGAATATCTTTCCAACTTTACTGAACTCTATTCAGCGGAGTCCGCCTCCACGTCGCGATGCATCTGAGAGACATGTCCACAGCGTTCAGCGCCTCAGTTATTGCAGACCAGGTTTAATTTAGTATTAAACATCGTCACTCCGGAGGACACGCTACAGAAAAATGTGTATTTTGTGTCTTCCACCTCCGACGCCTTCAATTTCTGCTGTTGTGAGAGTCTTGTGTTTTTTACGGTTTGGTTTCCGTCTCGCATCACTTCAACTTGCGACTGTCAATTTAGATTTTGCTATTTTGCGCAAGCACTTATTTTCTGCGGAGAGTAAGAACATTTCCGCGCACATGCGAGTAAATTCCCCCCAATGAAGCAGCTATACGTAAATTCAGTTTTTTCAAATATAACAAGTCAACCCTCCTACATTGTTTCCCTTGTGTCACGTTAACCTGAGACTCAGGACTTGGACTCAGCCGATCACAGTAAAATAATATTAATGTTGTTCAAACACTCACCAGAGCGTTTTCTCCCTCTGCGGAACCCCCGGAACACTTGCACTTTTATGTGGCAGTCCATGTTTTTATAGGAAGCCACGGAGGGTGGGAGTGGGTTTAAAAGAGTAACCAATCGCACAGGCCGCTCTGAATTAAAGCCGCCCTACTCATCTTCAGTCTGAGAGGAAAAAACACTGTCACTGACTGTGAGCTGAAACACACACACACACACACACACACACACAATGGGCCTCATTTACTAACAGTGATGCACGAATCTGGGATTCATCAATATGTTCGTACTTAAATTTGTTCGTACTCTGAGAACAAATGTAGAACTTCCTCAGACCATGTGTACGCACAGATGATGAAGGCCCGGCTGCCCTAGAAAATATTAAAATACCCTTTTGACTAAATGCATAGTATATTAAAACTCCATTTATTTAAATCAAAATAGTACAGTATTACAGTGAAGTTATTGAATATTCTTCATAAAAAATATTCCCAAAACTATGCTAAATCCCTTTTCCCAAACTAAGTACTGAAGCATATCCAGCAGGACTCCCTGTACCTGACATGATTTTGGTGAGAAATATACAGTATTACAGTGAAGTTATTGAATATTTGTGTAACATCTCCTTTTCGGTGATGCACTTTGTAGACGGTCCCCTGCGCACGGGAAGTCTGAATCTGTGCGCACCCATCTCACAGCAGGCGGGGCATAGACCGGTGCGTGCGTGCGCTTGTTTTGTGGGCAGTGTTCACGGTTTTCCCCATGTGGACACAGGTCGTCATTGCAGGTTCAGTTCAGGAGCAGCAGTAAACACCTCCCACACGTCAAATTAACAGGTTTTTATTAAACAGAACAAAGTTTTGATCCGATTCTCCTCAGTCACCAACTTAAAAACTGTGATGTCGTCACGTCACCTCACTCCTGCTCATTCAGTGTCAGCCTCAGCAGTTGTGGTTTGTGGGGGAAACTTTGTTCAATCACATAAAACTAAACAACGAAGTGGTTCAGTGAAGTAGAATAATCAGTCGCCAACACGGGAAGGAGTGAAAAACTCACATAAATAACTCATTGAGCAAAGTGGTCGTTCAGTATTTTATCATCAGCAGCAGCAAATCCCATGAAAAGACGACAACTATTATGCATTTTGTATAGGGTCCATGTCAACAGTTTATTTTGAAAACCGGACGTTAGCCCACATGTGTTCTTCCTCTAACTTCGAATACTCCGTTTGCCGTTCCGGGTGGTTTGGATGCGTTTACCATAAAGTCAGTATATGAGTGCAGTGAAATTTTCCTGTCGGCTGACTTCCATCATTAATTATTACCCAGCATGCCACGGTCCCAGACGCTGTGCTAAAGTCTCCCCCTTGTGGTTGGTCTGAGTTGGTGGTCGAGAACATACAAAACACAGATTTGCGTCAGTTTTAGAAATATTTTGCAACAATTTGCTCTGCTCTTTATCGACTCTTATTCATACTGTAAATATGACAGTTCAGTTTCTTCTGGTTGTTTCCAATGTAAACTAGTGTAAATTGTTCATTTACCTGCACCAAGGAGGAGATGTTTTCACCTGTTTGTTGGTTTGTTTGCAAGATTAAAGAAAAACAAGAGTAATGATTTCCAGCAATGTCGGTGGAAGGATGTTTATTGTGCATTAAAGCAGAGACAAGTAAGACAACAGAACTTTTTTTTTTTACTTTTTTACATCTGGTTTGTCACAGAGGAAATATCCATGTTTGACTCATAGACGAACATAAGGCTTTGACTGGGATGTTCTGCTGTTACACTACAGCGCCACCTGGGGGTCAAAAGTAGAAAAGCAACCACTGCTCTGCCCTGAGGGCAGAAATGAAACGTCCCTTTTTTAAGTCAAGATTTTGTTTCTTTTGTGTCAAAGACAAAAGTTGATTTTAAACCAAAGTGATTTAAATGTGAATCCAGGAACTTTAAGCACATAAAACACAGATACACAAATGGGGTTTTATACACACATGGGAATATACTGAGAAAGGTGAGAATAAAAAGGCCAAACTTAAAAAACCCTATATTGAGTGTTTTTAGAGTGTTATATTATATTCTGCCTGGTTTATATCGTTTCAATAAACTGATTCTTCATGTGAATAAACACAATCGGTACAGGAGGAAAGATTTTGGGGATGAGTGTGGTTTGGCCTGTTGCCTCACGCCAGAGGGTTTTCCTGGTTTGAATCCCGGTTCAGATGGGGTCTTTCGTGGGGGTTTGAATTTTCTCCCTTTTTCTCCAGGTGCTCTGGATTCTCTCACTACGGGGCCCTGAGAGCTCAACGCACTGCAACTTAACAAAACACACGCAAGTGGACAAACACAAGCAAAAGTAAAAACCATCTTCATAATTTGACAGCACAACACATTACGCACAACACAACACAACACTTACAGAAACGCTCTGCAATTACAAAAAAAACGACAACGGAAGTTTTTCCAGGGGCGACTGTATTTCGTTGATTTCGCATTTTTGAATTGGCGGGCTAGTAGTAAGTAATATTGATTCTCATAATATCTGAATCATGCGATCACAATTTTAAAATAAACCAAAAACTCCAGTTAGCAATTTTCCAATATCAGATGGACACCGACTTTAACAAACTCCAAACTGCCATTGTGTCTCTCAGCCCAAACACATGCAGATTAGGGGTTTGGGTCAATTGAGCGTTTGGTTGTAATGTGAGTGTGAATCGTTGTTTGTCGGCCCGTGATGGCCCCGGGGACTCGTCCAAGGGGACAGCCCACACCTCTCATACTGGGATTGGCTCCCGCAGCAGCAGCTCCATTGATGAAGCTTGTCACATCCACAGGAAACACAGGGAAAAGGGGGTGGTGGGATGGACACTTTTGTGACAGCTGATCTCAGAGCCGTGCCCCCTCTGATTCTTCTGGAGCTCCGTCCCTCTCTGCCTCCCAGCAACAGGCCCAGTCAGCAGCTCTACCCAAACTGCTGCTTTTTCCCCCTGCAAGATATCCCTCCTTGTTTGGGGAAAAAAGACCCATTTTAAGATCGCACACCAAAAAGCCGGGGAGGCTGCACTGTGGTCCGCTTCATTTCCGTTTACATGAAACAACAAAGCTCTTCACATCACTAAAAAATATCACAACAGCTCCCGGGTCGTCTATTGGCCATGTTGCTCTCGTGTTTTTTTTCCTCCCGACGTCTTCCATTTTTCCCTCCCCTTATGAAAACACGAGGGGCCGAAATAGAACCACTTCAACATGTCCCCCGGGATCTTTGGATCAGCTAATTAACCTAAAAACCGTCAGGTGAGTTTGGGGGGATTTTGATGAGGGGATTTTAGATCAACTGAACCCCCCCAGACGTTTTTTAAACTTCCCTTTCCTTCCCTTTAAGGAAGGGGGGCACCCAACAATTTAGAGTCACTGTGGTCATGGGCGGAGCTTTTATCGGGTTGATCCCAATTAACCCTCCGGGCTATAGCCGTTTCATTACCATCCATGGTGATTTTCCCGGGGGGGGGGGTTTTTTTGGGTTTTTGTAAAACCCCGCTTGTTTAGTTTAAAAAAAGTGAAGCCGTGGACTGACCCCCACTACTACCCACTCTCCCGTCGAAGGTTGGCTCCGCTTTAGTCAACTCCTTTACTCCTGATTTCCGCAGGTCGTTTCCTCTCAGACCCTTTCCCCATTAGGGGGTTTCCTCAGAGCTGAAGCCCCAGAAAAAGGGGCCCGATCTTGACAGCGCATGATAAAAATAAAAAGAATAAAACTTAAATGTAAATAAAACCCTAGTTCATGTGTGAAAAGAAGGCTTTACTAAAATAAGTGCTGTTTTTAGACCGAAATTTTTTAAGTTTTTGGGAACATGTTCCACATTTTTTGTGTGAAAGAGCGTTCATGATGTGTTTTTTTTTAATGGGGTATCTGGAAGAGTTTTTTTTGACCCGTTGAAAGGTCGGGAGCCGAGTAACAGTGTCAGGGCTGTACAAGATCAGTGGTGAAAAATAAAAGGGAGGGCACTCTGTGTAAGTCCTGTAACCAAGGGGCCTGGCACCTGTCAGTGGTCTCCACGGACCCCCGGACGATCCGGTTGCTTCCACAAAAAAATTACGTACAATTTTCCCCGCATTGGATTTTTATCGCAGTAAAATTCAACAGTGAGCCCACCGTCCCGGCCTCATTCTACAAACTCTTCAGCCGGGGATCGAGTTACGTTGGAACACATTTCTGCACTTTTCCTTAAGTCCAGTGTGGAAAATTTGGGAAAAGGATCCATTGTTAGAAATGAAAAAAAATACCGGGATTTTTCACCTTTTTAATTTTACGACTTTTTTTTTTCCTTTCTTTAGATGACCTTTTTTATTTTCTTTTTTTACTACTCTATTTTATAACTTTTATGTACAAATTTTTTATTTAAACTCTCTACAGAGGGACCTTTAGCCCGCGGACCAAAAAACCCTTTTAATTTCTCTGAAACTGAAGCTACCCCCGTTTTTTTTCTGTTTGGAAAAGGGGGGTGAGGGGGGTGTTAGGCAAAAATTCACCATAGATTCACTAAATTACACACTGAACCTTTAA